>JAODAL010013081.1:0-92650 GCA_025379985.1 Phyllomedusa bahiana
GTGTCGAACCCCATGAAATTTTTTCGATAGTGAGCATCGTTTAAGGATTACCATTAAAGTCTATGGAGAGCAACAACACCTTCATTATACACCCAAAAAAGGCTGGAGAAGCTGAAATTAACATCCACAAACAGTCAAATGGATACGTGCAACATCTTAGCAACACACAGGTTATAAAAGTCACAGAAAAAAAGTCACAGACCATTCACTATCCCTGTCTTGTACCACAGCCTGACCCTTAAACCTGCATCACCCAAAAATTAAAAAAAGTGCCAAAAGGGCAGAAATGATTTGAACCATCATTTTACTTGAACTGGACATTGAATATCCTCCTGGAACGCAGCATGAGCCCCAAACCTGCATGACCCCCAATTTAAAAAGTCCCGCAAAAAGGAGTTTTTCCCAACCACCATTTATTTTGAATTTGGACACTAACAAATATCTGTCCGTACCGCAGAATGACCATTAAACCTGTCGACCCACAGTTTAAAAAAGTGCCAGAAAAAGAGTCTTTAAACCACCATTTTAGTTGAACTGGACATATACTGTCCCCTGTCCGGGGCCACAGTAGACCATAAAACCTGACTGACCCCCAGTTTACAAAGTGCCGGAAAAAGCAATCTTTCAACCACCATTTTAGTTGAACTGGACATTGACTAGAACTGTCCTGTGCCACAGCATGACCCAGGGCCGGAGTTACAGTGGGTGCGGGGAGAGCCCGGGCTGGCGTCCGCCCATCTATAAACACGCAGGTTAAAATGCCCTGAATACGCAGCAACAAAACTGCCCGTGCTGAAGCAGAGTGCGGAAGCGGAAGTTGAGAACTCCACCTTCCTCAGTACACAGTCAAGACCTGGGAAAGCGCTTGCCCCTCCGTATGAGTGCGGACCAATTGACTTCACTTGGAAATACGGGTGGAACGCTCCTGTTACAACCCAGGTGCCCTTTTGCTTGGCATTCTTTTTCTCATTTTCCCTCAACGTGCTGGAGGAAATTGTCCTCTGTACTTTTTTCTCTGTCCGTCTCCATACTCCATGTCCTCCTGAATAACCTACATCTGGGCAGTTTTCCTGTACCTCCCTTTTACAATTCAGGGAATTTTTTTACCAGCTATTTGTACATGCAAGTTTTTAGTAGTTTAATTCTAGAAAACACTTTTTAAAATAGGATGGAATCCCACCATTCTTTGTTTTCCCCTTTTTTTCATTGTATTAAATGGGTTGTCTCAAAACAGTGATTGAAATATATGTTAAAGAACATCCAAAAACAAGTCATTTTGCAATAAGGGGTCCATTAACAGTGTCCTACCTATTCCTGTTTCTGACAGCAACCATCACCCTTGAGCCACTCTTGACAATTGTGAAGAACAAATGTCTGTTAGAAACAACATTTTTTAGAATAGGACCTGTAGTATAGCTGCATGTCACAGCAAAATGCCCCCAAAAATTCAAAGCATGACCCTTGAGCCACTTTGGACAATTGTGAAGAACAAATGTCTGTTAGAAACAACATTTTTTAGAATAGGACCTGTAGTAGTGCTGCATTCACAGCAAAATGCCCCAAAATTCAAAAAGACCCTGCCATTAAATTGAGAAAAATGCTTAAAACCACATTTTTTAAAACCTGATATGCGATTCACACAAATGCCCCAAAAATAAAATGACCCTGAGCCATTGACAATTGTGAAGAAAAATGTCTATTAGAAACAACATTTTTTAAAAGGACCTGTATATTGCTGCATTTCAAAGCAAAATGCCCCCAAAAATGCAAAAAATGACCCTTGAGCCACTTTGGTAAAATTGTGAAGAACAAATGCTTTAGAAACAACATTTTTTATAATAGGCCCTTTAAATTAATGCTGCTTTTCAAAGCACATGACCCAAAAATTAAAAAATTTTTTTTCTCACACTGTTAAAAATTGTGAGGGAGAAATGCCACTAGAAGCCACATTTCTTTTCCAAAAGGACCAGTTATTGCTGTATCTCCAGCTACAAAACCCCAAAAAAATTATAAAATGACTTCTCACCACTTTAAAAATTGGGGGGGAGAAATCCACTTAGAAGCCACTTTTCTTTTCCCAAAAGGGGCCTATTATTGCTGTATCTCACAGCAACTGCCCCCACAAAACCATTGACAATGCGAAAACTTCTTAAGATAAAGTGAGTACATGGAATACGGTGTTGTCATGAAACCTTGCTGTCTTTTACAGTCTCCTCACAGCCAAAGAGAATCAAAGAGGAAAAGAGACTAAAAATTGCAGTAAGAAATGATCATTTTAAAAAAAAGTTTTCAAGAGGACCCTTTCTGTTTAAAAGGAATGTGAAGTAGACCGCAACTAATCGGTGACCTCGGCAATTGGGCCCAACATCATCAAGATCCATGCCTGATTCATCTTGATGAAATCAAACGATCCACATTATCTGTGAAAGCCGGATGCGTTTGTCTGTAATGGACTCCTCCAGCTGTGCTGAAGGTCGCTCAGATATAGACGCTGGCTGCAGGGAGGACAACACCCTATGGCGTGACGAGCCAGCTCGGGCATTTTCGTCCTTTTGGATACCCAAAAGTCTATTGGGTCCCGGAACACATGCAAAAACATTCGGTGTTTATACCGCAATAGTCGTGCACCATGATCTTAAGCTGATCTCTGTGTTGTTGGATTTGTGCCCTGGCATTGCATGCGTTGTGTGAGGTGGTAAACAAAATTGCCCGATAGTCAACTCTTAGGCTTCCGCCACCTTGCCTGCTGCTCGCCGCTACGCTTACTTGGTCACTCTACTGGCTGGCACTCGCTGTTGTTGTTCCACCGTGACATTTGGGGAACGTGTAGCAGACGCAACAGATGTCTCCAGTGTGATCAACAGCAAGGTCTCCATTTTCCTGCCATTTACTCTCTATTTGGGTGGGTGCCAGGAAAGTGCTGAGTTTTTTGTTTGTACCGGGATCCAGGAGGGTGGCCACCCCTAACTGTGTTCATTTTGATGGCCTTCATGCGAGGTCATGTTGGAGGAAATGGAGCATCCAAGCACTCATGTGAGAGATGGAGCCTTTGATTTCCAAGCCTCTGGGTCGAGGGGCACTATCCCCCGCAAACTGATCTTGCCCTCATCTTCCTCCTCCGCCTCAAATTCGAGCCACCTCTTTCCAAGGCAGGACGTTGGTAACATCGGGTCTAGAATACCTCCTCCTCCTCCTCCGCTGCCTCTGGCACAGCTTCAACACAGCCCTTACTTGCCTGAGATGATGCACCCTGAAGCTGAATGCGTCCACCTTGCACTAGCTCTGGACCCCTAACCACTGCCTAAGAAGACCGGAAATTGTGAAAACTGTCGGCCTTGTGGATTTGACTGAGAGAAAGCCCGTGTCCGCATCTGTGTTCCGTCTCCTCCTCCGTCTCTGGCGGGACCTGTTGTTTTAAAAAAAAAAAAAAAAAAAAACAGAGTGTCCAACGATCGTTCCAGAACTAAGATCACCACAATGCTCCATGCTGACAAGGGCATTGTCCCAGCACTGACTCATTTTTGGGTAGCTTCTTCAACTGGCAAGGTATGGTGCAGAGCCTCTTTCACCTGCCTCCACATCTGGTGGTTCAACACCCCGGAGGTCCGACCGCTGCTTTGTCAGGCCATGTGCACTTCGTACTGCGTAATGGCATTGCGACTGCTGCCACAATCCGCTGGCATGTGGAGGGTGGAAATCCCAGCGTGTTGCCCGACTCAACAATGAGACGGTTGACGTGGAGGCCGAGCTGACGCTGCAACGCAGCCATGCGTGACGAAGCAGGTGTGAACGGCGGAAGTGCGAACTCAGACCCTCGAGCCTTGCTTCAGCAGGTGCAGGTCCAGGACCCGGGTAGCTCTTAAAATCTCTGGACCGACAAGTCATGACATGTGCCAGGCAAGGGATGTGCCCCAGCCTACCGATCTTATGGGCGGCCAGCAGATTTCGCCCGTTATCGCACACCACCCTTGCTGCACAAGGTTCTTGTCACCCAGGCCAGCGTCGTCTCGTTGCTTATAGCCGTCCACAGCGTCCTGACCTGTGTGTGGACGGTCTCCAAGGCAGATTAATTTCAACACGGCTGGTGTCCTCTGGGCACGTGCTCCAACAGAGGCCCTTGGGGGACAGAGACCCTGCCCCATCCCTGCGGTTTTGGAAGAGCGTGCGCCGAGCCTGAGAGCCACCGTCACCCCCAGAGCACATCACCCAGCATCATCTCAGTGAGCTGTCACAAGAGATATAGCGGCCCTTGCTCAGTGCTTACTAGTCCATGTGTCGGTGGTGAGAATGGACTTTTCCGGACACAGATGCGACAACGCGCTTGAAATTTTAGATGAACGTGGCTGGCCAGGGCAGGGCGGTTTTTTTGGCAAAAAAAATGCCTGCTCTGCATCGGTATTGGGGGCGGGCGAGGGCCATGACGTGGGGGAAAAACCCATCTTGTCCCACCAGCGGAAAGGCAACATTTCCAAGGAAAAAGCCTGGCAATCCCGTCATTCGGGCTTTTGGCTTTGGGAGGGTTTTGGGGTTAAAGTGTTTCTTCTGCTCCCAAACCGGGGAAGAAGAAGGCTGGCTGTAACGGGCCGCTGTACGGCGTGCAGGTCGTAAAACTGGCGAAGGGAAGGGTAGGATGGGTTCTGGGG
Source organism: Phyllomedusa bahiana (assembly GCA_025379985.1). NCBI lineage: Eukaryota > Metazoa > Chordata > Amphibia > Anura > Hylidae > Phyllomedusa > Phyllomedusa bahiana. The sequence continues at coordinate 4,644 of JAODAL010013081.1, forward strand.
GTGGGGTGGTACTCGGGCGCGGTGGAGGCTGAAGCGGAGGCTGATCTCTGATATGACCCCTGAGGACTGGGCAGCTGGGGGAACGTTTGGGGTGGGGGAGGGGGAGGGGGCGGAGACAGGGGTGTGACAAGGGTTGGGGGGCCCGGGTCGGTCTGGCCTTTTTTGGCCAAGTGTTCCCTCCATTTCAACTAGCATTCGCTGCATGGATAGCATGTTGGGGGGGTTAACCACTTAAGGTTCTTGCCTTATTTATGGTTTACGGAAAGGCGGCATAGGGGACATCGCGGGGTGAATCTGGGGCTTGCTCAGAGAAGGCCCGGGCTTGAGAGGTCCTGGCCCTTTTTGACGGGATAGCGGGAGCGGGGTTTGCCTGACCGTGGCTGGGGAATCATATCAGGGGACTTCTGCGACCGCCCTCTCCCCTTTTTGTGGCGGGACCCGTATTGACACTCCCCCATCTCTTCCCCCTCGCCCACTGATGAAGCGCTCGCAAGCAAATTCTCGGAAAAGCCAGGATGGATCCGCAATGTCATCATCATCATCAACACAGGGACTTGGTCGTCCGACTTTCTCATCCAGAAGCTGGGGCTACAAGCAAGGGGCACTGCAAGGCGTTTCCGACCGCCCGGGATTTTTTCCCATTGGGCCGGCTTCCTTTTACCTCCTCTGATGGCATCAGTAACTGGGGGGTCAGACAGACTAAATCCTTTTCTTTATCTTTTAACATGCCTTCTGACCCCAATCGCTTTTGTCATCAAAGAGGTCTTCAGAAAATGGATTTTTCCACAGGGGGGGTACACGAGTTGAATTTGGGCTGCTTCAGTTGGACGGGTGTGATGAGTGATGACGACAATTTGTGGCCCTGACTGCGAGGAGAGGGGGTAAACTGCTGATGCAGGTTGCAATTTTAACCCCTGAAGGCAGTTGGCACGATGTTCGTTATTAGATTCACAGGGGCCCTGACCCAGCGATGAAGGCCTGACGGTCCTGAAAATGCGTCCGTGGGAGCGTTTGTCGCCAGCACTGGGAAGGGCACCTTCTTCGTACTCTACCCTCCCAAATTTCTACCCCCTCTTTGCTCGCTTAACCCCCCCTGCAATTTTGCTCCATGTTCAGAATATAAAAAAATTTTAGAAGGTATGGAATAGTTTTGGAAAGTCTCTTATAAAAAACGGCAATTTACAGCTATTCTCAAAACCCTCTAATCAAAACAAAATTGCTGGATTTAAATTTAACGCAAGGTGTCTACAACAAATCTGGACTAGGCAAAAGTCCAAAAAACAGTATCGTTTTGTTTTGGTATAATAAACGGTATTTTTTGCACCTTTCAATTCACCCGGGGAATATAGAATTGCTTTTTTAAGATTTACTAGATTTGCGTCAAAGAACAGTGCTGGGGGTGCAAAGTCAAAAAAAACTAACTGTTTTGTTTCGTATGATACACGGTATTTTTTGCACCTTTCAATTTCACCTATGGGGGAAAATAGAATTGCTTTGTTTTTTTTTTTTACGGGGATGCTGTGTCAATGAACAATGCGGGTGTGCAAAAGTAAAAAAACAGTACTGTTATGTTTTCGTATATACCCCCGGTATTTTTTGACCCTTTAAATTTACTTGGTGAATATAGAATTGCTGTTTTTTAAAATTTATGTGGATGCTGCGTCAAGAAAAAAATGTGGGGGTGCAAACGTAAAAAACACTAACGTTATTTTTTGTATGGGTACATGGGATTTTTTGACCCTTTTAAATTCACCTGTGGTGACTATAGAATTCTGTTTTAAGATTTACGTGGTGTGGTCAAATGAACAATGTGGGTGCGCAAAAGTCAAAAAACACTAAAAGTTATTTTTTCGTATGATACACGGTATTTTTGGGAACAAAAAACCTGATGACTACAAGATTGCTGGATTGTAAAATTTTAAATGCAATAATATTCAACAGTACAAAGGGGTAATGGGTAAAATTAAAATGAACCCCCATATCGAAATTATACTGATAATAAAAGTGGGGTTTTTCACCCAACAAAGAGACCTGCAGTTACAGAATGAGTGTATCCAATATAAGTTCAGGAAATATTTCTATAGCAAACTGTTAATAATAAAGATATTCCACTACAATGTCTACACTAACTCGTGGTGAACTTTATCCAGTGTTCTTTATAGATAGAGCTTGTCTGTGTTCGCCCGCGGGGCCCCCCCCCCTGCTCCCCCCGCCGTGAAATTACAGCGGTAGATGCTGGTTTAAAATTCTCTAGCTAACTACATAAAATGTTCAAATCTCTAATCTAACTAAATTTGAAGGATCACAGCTAATAGTAGAGGTTTCTCTGTGCAGAAATAGACTAATTTCTCTGAGCTGTTTGGCCACAGGCAGAGCGCAGGTCCTATCCCTATGAGACGCTGAGAGACACTGAGGCTGAAACAGGAAACGCTGTTCTATGTAAAACGATGTCATGTGATTTTTCCAGCCAATCGCAACCATACACATCCCAGTCATGACGTCGCACACACATCTCACCCTGCTCTATTCTGTAATCTGATTTGCTGGCCGCCAAAATTACAGGAAGCGCCGAAAAAGGCGCGATCTTAATAGATGATGCTCAGATTTTAACCTTAATTATCGCATGATCTGGAAATTTCGATCACCATAAAAACCTTGCCGATTTCAACTTTGTCGATAAAAATCGCTCAACACTACTCTTCACTAATATGTTTAATGCTTTTTCGCTGATTTCAAATCTCGAATCGTAATACATGTGATCCGCATTCCTTCTGCGCCTAAGTTCCGCAATGCGCCATATACACAGGCGAAGCGCAGGGAACTTTACACCGCATGTATGAGCGCACCTCGGGCGCCGACATAAATGAGGCACAGCTTTCACTAAAAATCCCGTGAAAATGGGTGCTCTGACGCGCCGATCTTCATACATGTCGCCCTAAAAGTTTAAATCACCTCCCATTTTGCCATTTTACAAATAAAAAAGAAAAAAATAATAATATTTGGAATGGACACATCCAAAAAAGTCAGATCTATTAAAATATAACATCATTTATCCCGTATGCTGGATAAATTCATACATCGTAGAAGAATGAAAATACCAAACGCAAGAATTTCATTTTTTTGGTCATTTCACGTCCCCTAAAAATTGGAATAAATTGGATAAAAAAAGCTGAGTGTATTCCAAACTGGTACCAATAAAAAGTATAGTTCAGCCCATAAAAAATGCCCCTCACTTAAGTCCATAGGTGTAAGTACAAAAAAGTTATTGGTTGCAGAAAATGGCACTGCAAAAATGAGAAAAATTTATGTCTGGAATTTTTTACGATACCAAAACATAATGGAAACCGTACATGTTTGGTTTTGCCAGATGCCTATTAATCAGTAAAATACAGAAGTTACCTCCTTTTTACCAAAGATTGAACGTCATAAAAACAAAATTCCTGCAAACATGGTGCAAGTATGTTTTTTTTTCACATTTTGCCTCATTTAGAATATTTTTTTCAGCTTCCCAGTTTATTCTATGGTATGATGAATGACACCAATAGAAAGTGCATCTTGCCCCACAAAATAAAAGTCCTCATATGTTTATGTCGGTGGAAAAATAAAAAAAGGTTATGGCTCTTGGAAGGCGAAGAGAAAAAACGAACATGTCAACAACAAAAAAATGCCAGGTGCTTAAGGGGTTAATAATCATTTTATAAAAATTTTATAGGAGATTACTTTTTATTTTTTTGATATTATGTAATTTAATATGAATTTAGTATTATATAATTTAATATTTATTTTATATCATTTAATTTTATAAACTTTTATAATTATTATACTTTAGTTTGTATTATTTTAGTGGTACGAGTTGCAAAATAATTCATATTTTTTTCCCTAAAGCCAAATCTCATTACACTACGACAACTCAGGCTCAGGCAGACCACTTTTAACTTGGTCTGGCTGCTCTAAGGGTCTGTTCACATGGTGTAATGTCGGTCCGTAATATGCAGGAAGTACGGGCCAACATTACGGTAATTCATAGCTCTCATTGAGCGCTATGATTACTTGTTCTTTCCCCTAGCGCACAATACGAGCCCAGGGAAAGAACTGGCATGTCCCTTCTTCCTGGCGATTGGGGACAATGAATGACAGTGAGAACTTCAGATGGACGCATAGGGCAGCGTGTCCCTCTGAAGCTGCGGGTGCACCGCAGCGCGGCCGCGCCGCCAATAGGGGGGTCGAACCACTACTCCCGTACGGGGCCCCGCCGTCAGTGCTGCACGGGGGGGGGGGGCCCGCGGCCGCCAGCAGGTACCGCCCCCTTGCTTCACACCGCAATGGTAGAGAGAACAGCTGTTCTCCCTACCATGTCAGCTGTTTGACCTACGAATATTATTATTATTATTATTATTATTATTATTATTATTTATTTTAAAGCGCCATTGATTCCAGGGCGCTGTACATTCGAGGGGGTTACATACATTACATAAGTCAAACGAGTACAGTGATAAGGGATAATGACAATTGGCACGACAGAGGGAGAGAGGACCCTACCCGCGAGGGCTTACAATCTACAAGGAGGGGGAAAGAGACAGGAGGTGAGGGGCAGACAATGGAGAATATGGAGTATGGGGCTTTGAGTGGGGCCCCCACACATCTCAGGGGCCCTTTGCTCTGCCTCCGTGTCACTGCGCCGCTCAGTAGCTGTACATAGTCTAGGCAGTTTCAGTGTAACTTACTCATTCTCCCTCGTGCTGTCACAGGAGCAGTCGGTTCCCTCCTTCCTCTGCGCGGGATGACGAATTAAAGCCATGAAGTCACACGGATGCGGCGCGGACAGAGGAAGGAGGGCCCCTATGTACACCTACTGAGCGGCCCAATGACACGGAGGCAGAGCAAAGGGCCACTGAGATGTGTAGGGGCTCCTCACAAAACCCCCTCTCTCAACAACAGTGGGGCCACTGACAATGCCCCCCTTTCAAAAACTGTGGGGCCGCTGACAATGCCCCCCCCTCTCAAAAACTGTGGGGCCGCTGACAATGTCCCCCCTCTCAAAAACTGTGGGGCCGCTGACAATGCCCCCTCCTCTCAAAAACTGTGGGGCCGCTGAAAATACCCCTTCTCTCAAAAACAGTGGGGCCCCTGACAATGCCCCACCTCTCAAAAACTGTGGGGCCCCTGGCAAAGCCCCCCCTTTCAAACACTGTGGGGCCCCCTGGCAAAGCCCCCCCTTTCAACCCCTGTGGGGCCCCTGGCAAAGCCCCCCCTTTCAAACACTGTGGGTCCCCTGGCAAAACCCCCCTCTCAAACACTGTGGGGCCCCTGCCAAAGCCCCCCCTTTCAAACACTGTGGGGACCCTGGCAAAACCCCCCTTTCAAACACTGTGGGGCCCCTGGCAAAGCTCCCCCTTTCAAACACTGTGGGGCCCTGGCAATGCCCCCTTTCAAACACTGTGGGGGCCCTGGCAATGCCCCCTCTCAAACACTGTGGAGTCCCTGACAATGCCCCCCCTCTCAGACACTGTGTGGCCCCTGGCAACGCCCCCCCTCTCAGACACTGAGGCCCCTGGCAATGCCCCCTCTCAGACACTGTGGGGGCCCTGGCAATGCCCCCTCTCAGACACTGTGGGGACCCTGACAACGTCCCCCTCTCTCAAATCATTTGGGGCCTTGCTCAATGCCCCCCAGCCATGTGGGGCCCCTCTCAAAGCCCCCCCTTCCAGCCATGTGGGGTCCCATGAGGCTGGGTGAGAGGGGGCCCTTGAGCGGGGCCCCACACAGCTGGGGGGCATTGAGCAAGGCCCCAAATGATTTGAGAGAGGGGGACTTTGACAGGGGTCCCACACAGTTGGAGGGGGCCTTAGGCGGGACGGGAGACCCCACTCATCTCAGGGGCCCAGCATCACACAATAGGGGCCTGCACTGCTCAAAGAGGAACCGAGCTCTGTGTCACAGTTGTGCTCAATAGCTTTACATAGACAGAGGGGGGCTTGAGAAGAATCTCCACATGGCTAGGAGGGACTTGAGCAGGGTCCACACGGCGGGTGAGTGGGGCACCACTCACGGTCCCCCACTACCTACCTAGCTATCTACCAACGGGTGGCCCGCTACCTACCTACCTATCTATCTACGGGGAGCCCACTAGCTACCTATCTATCTTCGGGAAGGAGCCTATATAACTAACTACTTCTGGGGGTGGGGGCTATATACCTAACTACAAGGCCACTAAGGTGGTAATTATTACCTTTTGGGGCACTATGGATGGGGAGTTTGTACATGGGGAAGACATAGGTAGGAGGATGATAGAAGAGTGAGGAATCTCAGGTGTTTGTGTTGTAAATTCTGCAGGGACGAGTGGTCGCCGGGAGAAGTCGTCATGGCGGCCTGGACAGGATGGAGAAGAACAGGGAACGTGAATGACTCGTCAGCAGGATGTTGCCTGTGAGTCACTAAATGTAACTGCACTGTGTGCAATTGTATCTTCCACTATATGGTCACTGTGAGGAGGTACTATTTCTCTTGGTGTAATGGCTTATGTTTAGTAACAGTACGGTGGTATTATTTTTTTGGTGGGCTGATAGGGAGCGGGGTTGATAGGGGCGGGGTTGGTAGAGGGGGGGGGCCCAATGCTTCAGCTCTATGGGGCCCCGAAATTTCTCATGGCGGCCCTGCAGTGCGTACAGTACACACCGCTATATACACGCACTATAACCATGTGAACTTACCCTAACAGTTATGCGCCTAATTTTGGTGTCAAACATTCATAAATTTATCTAATCATACGAATGTAGTGTGATGCCTTCAGAATGCCCTAAATCTTTGCCGCATTACAAAGTGTCGGGGCAGGCACCGATTGCGACAAAGTTTGGAGTGCGACTGTTCATACATCTATAGACCGGGGCTACAACAGATTTTTGGCTCATAGTACACTAGAATACTGGCGCTTTGAGACATGTCCCCCTAAGTAACTGCAATATTCCTGCAATAATATATTAATAAACAAATCATTCCAAAGAAACAAATACTGCAGTTTGGAAACACATTAATGCATCATTTTAGCTCCCAGAATGCTAGGTTACTCTTATACTCGATGCACCTGCAACCATTCCTTTAACAAAACAGAGACAAACATATTTCACCTCTGACACAAGGTATATAATGTCATGAGGAGTGGTTAATTGGGATTCCATGGACTGTGACCCTACATGTTAGCTACTTAGACAAGGCAGTTGGCTTCACCTCAGCTTATAAATGTTTAACTGGTTGGGGGTCTCTGATCCCAGAACCTAGTGGTAGTTGACCATTGTATCAAACTTTTAACTAAAGTTAAATAAATGTATCTGATAATCCTTAAAGGGGTTGTATCACTACAAAGAATAGCTTTCAACACGTAGGGAACACTAAATGAAGACGTTTCCAAATATATTGCGTTGTTAATTTTTTTTTGTTGAGGAACTGCAAGTGATTTTATCACCTTCTGAGGGCTTTCTAGTTTCCCAAGTGACCGCCCTGTGTACTTCTCCCCCCCGGCTGTTTGTTGTATCTGATAGCATGGAGTGACGTCATCACACAGGTCGTGGCAGCACAGAACTCAGGAGAGTGAGAGTTTGTTATCTGATCTTTCAGACAAAAATTACTACTGTTTACTTGAACTCAGAAGCTTCCCTGGTCCTGACAGCATGAGATTTATCTAATTAGCAGAAGTCTGAATACACCGAGCTCATATGCTAATTACAGACAGCTTGACCAGGAAGTGACAGAGCAAAGCAGCATTATTTAATTCATGCATCCTATGAACTTTGAGATGAGACAACCCCTTTAATGGTCCCGCAGGCCACTCATTCCCTAACAGCTTTCATTGCCTCCTTTGTCCCTTCTCCAGTTCATTAATTGTTAATATTTTTAGGTCCCCAAAATGGCCAGGAAAGCTATCTGTGTCTCGTCTTCATTATAATCACGTTATAGAGTGAAAAAAGCAATGTCCTGTGCACCTCGACCTCTTTCGCTGCATCTCATTATTTTCTAGACCTTGGCAGCAGCTAACTGGCATTGGTTTCTATCCTCCATACATATGCAGTGTTGGTATTAACCATGAGTAATGAATGAATCTATTCACAAACAAGACAAACCAAGGCCCCATGTGATCTGCATGGAGAACAGGCGTCTTGATTTAAAGCAAATGATCTATTATTGTAGGATTAATAATCGCTTCTACTACGGCTTCTGTGATTTTCTTTTTTTTTTTTTTTTAATGTACATATAGAAGCCACAATGAAGAAATGTGAAATCAATTTTTTAAGGGTAAAACAATTGGTTTTTCTTTCATTATCTATAAAGCATCTGAGACAACCGTTATTGGTCCAACGGAATAAAGGGATCACAGCGTTAAGACTTTCCCAAGATCTCCAAACTGTTTCCTTGTTTTTAATCAGATCCCATTCATACACATCCCAGAAAACGAAAGCGCTGTTGTGCCTGATGTTATTGGGAAAGTTATGAGTATTTTGGAGCATAGGAATGATATTAAATGGCCCATTGAGGTCGGTACACTTATCTACACATGGAGAGTTCAGTGAGAAAAATATGGCACAACCGTCCCAATGACGGCCCAAGAGCCGGCTTATGGGGGAATTATTGACAGGGTCTAACAGACGATATTCTGAATGCTCCTTATTTTCTCCTGTATCCCAAATTATGTGACTGGGTGCTGCAGCCACCATTCGATGTCCTTCATAGATCCCTCCATTCTTCAGTGTGTTAACAACTTCATTAGCATTTGTTTGATTCATGACAGCTCGTAAGTCGACATCTTGTACATTGTTATGACATTCAGCAGCAGTGAACTTGACAAAATAAGAGTATTGTCCACTTACTCTCCTGTAAGATGAGGAAGAGCGAAACACAAAAAAGCTCTCGCGCAAGAACTATAAATTTGCAATAAAGATATGAATAGAGTATAAGAGATGTAAAGGAGATATTGAAAATCTCTTTTAGGTCTATGGGAAATGTGAAATAGATCAGTTGGAAATCCATAGGAAATAATAAAACTACAGGGGATATGAAAACAGTCTACAGGAGACATTAGTACAGTTTATAGGATATATGGAAACAGACTAGAGCAGTTATGGATGGTACGTCTAAGATGAAATGTATATAGATGAAGTGTTACATGTGAGATTGTCAGGGCGGGATGAGTCTAGAAGAGATATGGAAGTAGGTCTATAGGCGCAATACGTGAACACGTCTAAGGAGTTATGGTGTAAAAGTCTACAGGAGATATGGAGAACCAGTCGCACACAGGAAGATATGGGAGCCAGTGCTACAGGAGATATGAAAACGTTCTACGCGGAGACTGGAAAGACAGTTACAGGAGATATGGAACACAGCATTAAAGAGATATGGAAACAGTCTACAGGAGAAATGTGAAAAGTCTGCAAGAGATATGGAAACAGTCTAGAAGAGATATGGAAACAGTTTGCAAGAGATATGAAAATAGTTTACATGAGATATGGAAACAGTCTACAGGTGATATGGGAAAAGTCTACAGGAGATATGGAAACAGTCTACAGGAGATATGGGGAAAGTCTACAGGAGATATGGGGAAAGTCTACAGGAGATATGGGGAAAGTCTGCAGGAGATAAGGAAACAGTATGCAGGAGAAATAGGAATAGTCTACAGGAGATATGGGAAAACTCTACAGAAGATATGGAAACAGTCTACATGAGATATGGAAACAGTCTATAGGTGATATGAGAAAAGTCTACTGGTGATATGGGAACAGTCTACAGGAGATATGGGAAAAGTCTACAGGAGATATGGAAACAGTCTACAGGAGATATGGGGAAAGTCTACAGGAGATATGGAAACAGTCTGCAGGAGAAATAGGAATAGTCTACAGGAGATATGGGAATACTCTACAGAAGATATGGGAACAGTCTACATGAGATATGGAAACAGTTCATAGGAGATATGGAAACATTTCACAGGAAATATAAGAATAGTATATAGCAGATAGGGAAACAGTCTAGAAGAGATATGGATACAGTCTACAGGAGATATGGGAGTAGTCTACAGGAGATATAGAAACAGTCTACAGGAGATATGGGAACAATCTACAGGAGATATGGAAACAGTCTGCAGGAGATATAGAAGCAGTCTGCAGAAGAAATGGGAATACTATACAGGAGATATGGGAAAAGTCTACAGGAGATATGGAAACAGTCTAGAAGAGATATGGAAAAGTCTGCAAGAGATATGGAAACAGTCTGCAAGAGATATGGAAATAGTTTACATGAGATATGGAAACATTCTACAGGAGATATGGGGAAAGTCTACAGGAGATATGGAAACAGTCTGCCGAAGATATAGGAATAGTCTACAGGAGATATGGGAATATTCTACAGGAGATATTGGAACAGTTTACATGAGATATGGAAACAGTCTATAGGCGATATGGAGAAAAATGTTCTACTCTGACAAACATGGAAAAGTCTAAAGGAGATATGGGAAAAGTCTACAGGAGATATGGGAACAGTCTATAGGAGATATGGGGACAGTCAGTCTACAGGAGATATGGATAACAGTTTTGTAGTGAGATATGGGAACAAGTCTAAGGAGATATGGAAAACAGTTTCACATGAGATTAAGATAGTATAACAACAGGATGCATGGAAACAGTCTAGAGACAGATAGGATAGTCAGTGCTACAGGAGTATAGGTGGTTACTTTGTTAGGTGACTAGTGGAAACAGTCTAGTAGAGATATGGAAACAGTCTGCAAGAGATATGGAAATAGTCTACATGACATATGGAAACAGTTTACAGGAAATATGGGAAAAGTTTACAGGAGATATAGAAACAGTCTACAGGAGATATGGGAACAGTCTACAGGAGATTTGGGAACAGTCTGCAAGAGATATGGAAATAGTTTACATATGATATGAAAACTGTCTACAGGTGATATGGAAAAAGTCTACAGGATATATGGGGACAGTCTACAGGAGACATGAGAACGTCTACAGGAGATATGGAAACAGTCTGCCGAAGATATAGGAATAGTCTACAGGAGATATGGGAATACTCTACTGGAGATATGGGAACAGTCTACATGAGATATGGAAACAGTCTATAGGCGATATGAGAAAAGTCTACTGGTGATATGGGAAAAGTCTACAGGAGATATGGGGACAGTCTACAGGAGATATGGAAACAGTTTGTAGGAGATATGGGAACAGTCTACAGGAGATATGGAAACAGTTCACAGGAGATATGGAAACAGTTCACAGGAGATATAAGAATAGTATACAACAGATATGGAACAGTCTAGAAGAGATATGGATACAGTCTACAGGAGATATGGGTTCTATCTACAGGAGATATGGAAACAGTCTAGAAGAGATATGGAAACAGTCTGCAAGATATATGGAAATAGTCTACATGACACATGGAAACAGTGTGCAGGAGATATGGGAAAAGTTTACAGGAGATATAGAAACAGTCTACAGGAGATATGGGAACAGTTTACAGGAGATATGGGAATACTCTACAGGAGATATGGGGACAGTTTACAGGAGATATATAAACAGTCTGCAGGAGATATGGGAATACTATACAGGAGACATGGGAAAAGTCTACAGCAGATATGGAAACAGTCTAGAAGAGATATGGAAAAAGTCTGCAAGAGATATGGGAACAATCTAGAAGAGATATGGAAACAGTCTGCAAGAGATATGGAAATAGTTTACATGAGATATGGAAACATTCTACAGGTGATATGGGAAAAGTCTACAGGAGATATGGAAACAGTCTACAGGAGATATGGGGAAAGTCTACAGGAGATATGGAGAAAGTCTGTAGGAGATATGGAAACAGTCTACAGGAGATATAGGAATAGTCTACAGGAGATATGGGAAAAGTCTACAGGAGATATGGGAACAGTCTACAGGAGATATGAAAACAGCATATAAGAGATATGGAAATAGTCTACAGGAGATATAGGAATAGTCTTCAGGAGATATAGGAACAGTCTACAGGAAATATGGAAACAGTTTACAGAAGATATATATGCAGTCTACAGGAGATGTGGGAACAGTATACAGCAGATATGGAAACAGTCTACAGTAGATATGGGAACAGTCTACAGAAGATATAGAAACAGTCTAAAAGAGATATGGAAATAGTCTAGAAGAGATATGGAAATAGTCTACAAGAGATACGGAAACAGTCCACATGAGATATGGAAAAAGTCTGCAGGAGATATGGAAACAGTCTACAGGAGATATGGGAACAGTCTACAGGAGATATGAAAACAGTATATAAGAGATATGAAAATAGTCCACAGGTGATATAGGAACAGTCTACAGGAGACATGGAAACAGTTAAGAGGAGATATGGAAACAGTTCACAGGAGATATAGGAATAGTCTTCAGGAGATATGGAAATGGTCTATAAAAAATATGGAAACAGTCTACAGGGGATATGGAAACAGTCTAAAGGAGATTTGGAAACAGTTTACAGGATATATAGGAATAGTCTACAGCAGATATGGAAACAGTCTAGAAGAGATATGGAAATAGTCTACATGACATATTGAAACAGTGTACAGGAGATATGGGAAAAGTTTACAGGAGATATAGAAACAGTCTACAGGAGATATGGGAATGCTCTACAGGAGATATGGGAACAGTCTACAGGGGATATGGAAACAGTCTGTGGGAGATATTGAAACAGTCTTCAGGGGATATGGAAATAGTCTACAGGAGAAATGTGAAAAGTCTACAGGAGATATGGAAACAGTCTATAGGAGAAATGTGAAAAGTCTACAGGAGATATGAGAATACCATACAGGAGATATGGGAAAAGTCTAGAAGAGATAAGGAAAAAGTCTGCAAGAGATATGGAAACAGTCTACAGGAGATATGGAAACAGTTTGCAAGAGATATGAAAATAGTTTACATGAGATATGGAAACAGTCTACAGGCGATATGGGAAAAGTCTACAGGAGATATGGAAACAGTCTACAGGAGATATGGGGAAAGTCTACAGGAGATATGGAAACAGTCTGGTAGGTGAGAATCATAGGAATAGTCTCAACAGGATATATGGGAATTCTCTTACAGAAGATTGGGAAACAAGTTTACCTGCGGATGGAAATCAGTCTACTAGGTGATATGAGAAAAGTCTACTGGTGATATGGGAAAAGTCTACAGGAGATATGGGCGACCAGTTAAGGAGGTATTGGAAAACAGTTTATAGGAGATATGGGAACAGTCTACAGGAGACATGGAAACAGTTCATAGGAGATATGGAAACAGTTCACAGGATATATAAAATAGTATATATGGAAGATATGGAAACAGTCTAGAAGAGATATGGATACAGTCTACAGGAGATATGGGAATAGTCTACAGGAGATATGGGAACAATCTACAGGAGATATGGAAACAGTCTAGAAGAGATATGGAAACAGTCTGCAAGAGATATGGAAATAGTCTACATGACATATGGAAACAGTGTACAGGAGATATGGCAAAAGTTTACAGGAGATATGGAAACAGTCTACAGGAGATATGGGAACAATCTACAGGAGATATGGGAACAATCTACAGGAGATATGGAAACAGTCTGCTGGAGATATGGGAATACTATACAGTAGATATGGCAAAAGTTTACAGGAGATATGGAAACAGTCTGCCGAAGATATTGGAATAGTCTACAGGAGATATGGGAATACTCTACTGGAGATATGGGAACAGTCTACAGGAGATATGGACACAGTCTATAGGAGATATGGAAACAGTCTAGAAGAGATATGGAAAAAGTCTGCAAGAGATATGGAAACAGATTGCAAGAGATATGGAAATAGTTTACATGAGATATGGAAACATTCTACAGGTGATATGGGAAAAGTCTACAGGAGATATGGGAACAGTCTACATGAGATATGGAAACAGTCTATAGGCCATATAAGAAAAGTCTACAGGAGATATAGGAACAGTCTACAGGAGACATGGAAACAGTCTACAGGAGATATGGAAACAGTGTAGAAGAGATATGGAAAAAGTCTGCAGGAGATATGGAAACAGATTGCAAGAGATATGGAAATAGTTTACATGAGATATGGAAACATTGAGACAGGTCGATAATGGGAAAAAGTCTACACGGAGATATGGAAACAGTCTACAGGACTATGGGGAAAAGTCTACAGGAGATATGGAAACAGTCTGCCGAAGATATAGGAATAGTCTACTAAGGTGAGATATGGAGAATACACTACAGCGCTAGATATGGGAACAGTTACAGAGATATGGAGAACAGATTTCATAGCCATATGAGAAAAGTTTTACTGGTGATAGTGAGAATATAGTCTACAGGAGATTGTGTTGGGAACTCTCGCTTATACAGGGAGATCTCCTAGGGAACAGTCTATGTAGGTAGATATGGGGGGACTAGTCTACAGGAGATATGGAGGAAACACGTTTTGTAGGAGATAGTATGGGGGATGCAGTTGTCCGGGAGATGATGGAAACAATGTTCTACAGAGTATATGGAATCTAGTTACACAAGGAGACGATATTAAAGAGAAGTATTATACGAAACATATATGAGAACAGTCTGTAGAAGATGCATATGGGATGTACAGTCCATAAGGATGAATAGGGATCATGATCTTCAGGAGATATGGAGATATACAGTCTTGTTAGAAGAGCTCTATGAGAAACAGTGACAGAGCTTAAGATATATGGAAAGAGTGTCTCTCTCTCGCGGAGACGTATGGAAACAAGTGTGTACAGGAGAAGATGGGGAAAAGTTTTACAGACGATTACTGGAAAAACATCAGTCTGCGCAAGATATAGGAATAGTCTACAGGAGATATGGGAAAACTCTACTGGAGATATGGGAACAGTCTACAGGAGATATGAAACTAACAGCAGTCACTATAGGCGATTATGAGACGAATGTCTACCTGGTGAATATGGGAAACGCGTCTAGATAGGATGATGGGAAATTGTGTCCAAGCGAGATATGGGAACAGGTGTCTATAGGAGAATTTTTGTGGACAGATCTTACAAGGATATTATAGAACCAGTTTGTGGAGATATGGGTCGATCCGTTCTACAGGAGTATATGGAAATGGTTCACAGGAGACCATCGGAAAAACAGTTCACAGTAGATATTAAAGAACTAGTATACAGCAGAGTATAAGAACCTCAGGTCTAGAGAAGAGATATGGATATAGTGTACAGGAAATATGGGAAAAGTCTACAGGAGATATACTGGGAAAAGTGCGTACAGGAGATTAGTGTTGAGCGATTACGTTGGCTATCGGACCCCGGGCGTTTAGTCAATAGTCGGCCCCCCCATCGAAAAGGGTTTTTTCCGATATTGAGCAATCGATTATGGACCCGAGGGGCCCCATTAAAGTCTAGGGGAGGGCAAAAACACTTCTTTCCCCCTTAAACCAAAAAAAGGGCTGGAAAAAAGTTGGATTTAAACACCCCCAAACAGTCAAAATTTAAACTTTGAAAAATTCTTAGGCAACACATTTTGGGTTTTTAAAACCCCCACAGAAAAAAAAACAACACACCTTTCACTAGGGAAAAACCCCTGTTTTGGGTACCACAGCATCCCCTTAAAACCTGCATAAACCCAAAAAATTTAAAAAAAGTCCCAGAAGGCAGTATCCATTTGCCCACCTCTTACTTTAAAATGGCCCTTTTGAATATCCCTGCCCTGGAACGCAGCAGGGCCCCCCAAAAACCCTAAATGCCCCCCGTTTTTAAAAGTGCCAGAAAAAGGGGGTTTTTCCCAACCCAAACCATTTTAGTTTCCCACTGGAACATTGACTATACCCTGTTGGGCCCCCAGCTTAAAGCCCCAAAACCTGCATGCCCCCCAAAATTTATTTTAAAAAAGGGGCCGGGAAGAAGGAGTCTTTCAACCACCATTTTAGTTTCAGGGGAAAATTGACTATCCCCCTGTCCTGGGCCCCCAAGATGAGCCCCAAACTGAGGGCCCCCCACTTTTAAAAAAATTTCCCGGGAAAAAAAGGGAGTCTTTTTCAACCACCTTTTTTAATTTCCCCACGGAAAATTGTTTTTACCTGCCCGGGGCCCCACCCCATGACCCCCAAAAACCTGCATGCCCCCCACTTTTAAAAAAGTCCCGGGAAAAAGGAGTCTTTCAACCCCCATTTTGTTTCATTTAAAATTTGACTAAAACCTGCCCTGGGCCACGCATGAGCCCCAAACCTGAAAGGGCCCCCCTGTTTTAAAAAAAAGTCCCCGGAAAAAGGAGTCTTTAAACCACCATTTTATTTTAAACTGGAAAATTGACTTATCCCCTGCCCCGGGGCCCCCAAAGCATGAGCCCCAAACCTGCTTTTAAACCCCCAGTTTTAAAAAAGTGCCGGAAAAAAAGGAGTCTTTCAACCCCCATTTTAGTTTCCCAATGGACTTTTGACTAAACCTGTCGGGGGGCCCGAAATGACCCCAAACCTGCAAAAAACCCCCAGTTTTAAAAAAACCCGGGGAAAAAGGAGTTTTATCAACCCCCATTTTAGTTTCAGGGGGCATTGACAAATCCCTTTTCCTGGGCCCCCGAATGCCCCGGGGGCCGGGTTCAGTGGGTGCGGTGGGGCCCGGCTGGCGTCCGTAAATTATTAAACCGCGGTTTAAAAATTTTGCCCTGATGACCCCAACCCAGCGAAAAACGTCAGGGCTGAAGCAGAGTCCCGGAAGGGGAAAAATTTGTGAGAATTTCCCCCTTTCCCTCAGTACACAGCCCAATATCGGGGTAGCCTTGCCCCCCCGTATGGTGGGGGGCCAAATTTGGGGTTCACTTGGTTTTTACTGGGGGTTTAAAGGGCTCCTGTTACCCCCAGGTGCCCTTTATCTTGGCATTTTTTTTCCCTTTTTTTTATCCCCCCGTGTTTGGGGGAAAATTGGTTCTTATTTGTTCCCCTGTCCGTCTCTTTCCTCATGCCCTTTGGGAATTTAACCTAATTGGTCAAGTTTTCATTTTCCTCCCTTGTTAAAAATTCAGGGAATTTTTTTTAAAAAAGTATTTTGAACTTGAAAGGTTTTTTAGTATTTAAATTTTAAAAAAAACACATTTTTAAAAATTTGGGGAATGGAATTTCCAAAATCCTTGCCCTTTGGGGGCCTTTTTTTAATTGTAAAAAATGGGGGGTCTCAAAAAAAGGGAAAATTGATTGTTTTAAAAAGATCTTCCCAAAAAAAAAAAAGCCCAATTTTCCCCAATATGTTCCTTTAAAACAGTGTCCACCTTTTCCCGGTTTCTGACAGCCCACTCCCCCTTTTGAGCCACTTTTGGGCCCATTGTGAAGAAAAAATGTCTTTTAAAAAACAACTTTTTTTTAAAATAGGCCCTGAGTATAGCTGCATGTCACAGAAAATCCCTTCCAAAAATTCAAAGCTGACCCTGACCCATTTTGGACAATTGTGAAGAAAATGTCTGTTAGAAAAAAATTTTTTTAAATAATAGGGCCCTGTAGAATAGCTGCATGTCACAGCAAAATCCCCACAAAAATTCAAAACTTGCCCCCATGACCCATTTTTGGGAAAATTGGAAAAACAAAATGTTATTAGAAAAACTTTTTTTGTTTGGACCTGAAAGTATTGCTGCTTTCAAAGCACATGACCCAAAAAATTTATACAAATGCCCTTCCAGCCATTTTAAAAAAATTTGTGAAGGAAAAAACCCCACTTAGAAGCCCCATTTCTTTTCCCAAAAGGCCATGATTATTGTTTTAAATCTCACGGGCAACAGCCCCCAAAAAATTTAAATATGACTTCTCGGGCCAACTTTTAAAAAAAAATTTGGTTGAAGGAGAAATCCCCACTTAGGGGCCACATTTCTTTTCCAAAGGACCATGATTTTTGCTGTATTCACAGCAAATGACCCCAAAAAATTTAAATAGGATTTCCCAAAAGCCACGGGTTAAAAATTGTGGGAAAAATGCCCCCAAAAACCCTTTGACAATGTGAAAATTTAAAGATGAAGTGAGTAAATGGAATAGGGTTTTTTATAAACCCCTTTGCGTTTTTTAGGTCTCCTCACACCCAAAACCAGCAAAATGAAGTTGGAATTGAGAAAAAAAATTGAAGTAAAAAATGATCATTTTAAAAAAAATTTTTTCAAGGGCCCCATTTCTGTTTGGAGGGGGAATAAAAATTTGACCAGCAATAATCGGTGACCTCGGAAATTTGGGGGCCCCACAACATCATCAGGATCCCCCTTTGATTATCTTGAGGGAAAATCAAACGACCCACATTATCTGGGGAAAACCCAGAGGCGTTTGTCTGTAATGATTTCCCCCGGGCTGTGCTAAAGGGTTTCCCGCTCAGTTTATGAACGTGGCTCTGGGCGGGACAACACCTTTTGGGTGGGGGCCCAAGCTGGGCCATTTCGTCCTTTTTGGGGTCCCCAAAAGTTTTTTGGGGTTTCCGGAAACACTAAAAAAACATTGGGGGTTGAGGGGGCCAGATGTCGTGCCCCATGATTTTAAAGGGTGGTCTCTGGGTTTTGTATCTGTGGCCTGCTTTTGCAGCGTTAGTGAGGTGGTAAAAAAGGATTCCCAGGGGGGCACCCTTTAGGCTTCTGCACTTGCCTGCTGCTGCCCTGCTCCCGTTTCCGGCTACTTGGACTCTACTGCTGTAAATTTCCGCTGGCGTTGTTCCACCGTGACTTTTGGGAAGAACGTGAAGCAAAATCAAAAGATTTTCCCCAGTTGACCCAATCCCCAAGGTCCCCAAATTTCCCTGCATTTTACTCTTATTTGGGGGGGGGAAAAGGAAAGTGCTGGGGTTTTTTTTTGTACCGGGGATCCGGGGGGTTTGGCCCAAACCCAAAGTAACGTTGTTATTTTGAGGGCCCCTTATGCGAGGATCATGTTGGAGGAAAGGGGAGAAATCCAAGCATCATGTGGAGATGGAGTTGGGTTTTTCCAACCCTTTGGGGTTTGAGGGGAAATAGCAAATCATCTTCCTATCTGCCCAAATTCCCCCAAACCTTTTTTCCAAAGGCGGGGGATGTCGGTGTTTTAGGAATACCCCCCTTAAACCCCCTCCTCCCCGCTTTCTCCGGCACAGTTCCCCAACACAGCCCTGATTCCCCCTCAGATGAGGGCACCCTGAGGTGAGGTGCCGCCTTGCATAGCTCTGGACCCCCTAACCCCGGGCCTAATGAAGACCGAAAAATTGAAAAAACTGTGGGGGCCTTGTGGATTTGACGGAAAAAGGGGGTCCTTTGTCGGAATCTTTTTCCCGTCTCCTCCTCCTTTGGCTGGGGGGACCTGATGTTTTTGGTGTCCCAACGTTCATTCCAGAACTAAGATCACCAAAATTTGCTAATGCTGAAAAGGGGGCATCATCCGCCGGGAACTTTTTGGGGGCTTCTTAAAAACTGGAAAGGGATGGTGCAGAGCTCTTTAAACCTGCCCCCATTTCCGGTGGCTCAACCCCGAGGTCCCCCACCGCTGCTTTTTGGCCCTGTGTCCTTCGTACTGCGAAATGGCATTCCCGGCTGCTCCCACAATCGCGGAGCATGTGGAGGGGGGTTTTTCCAGCGGGGTTGCCCTCAAAAATGAGAGGGTTTGACGGGGGGGCCGAGCTGCGCTGCAACGCAGCCAGGCGGGACGAAGCAGGATGCGAAGGGCCCGGAAGTGCGAACTCAGCCTCGAGCCTTCTTCAGCGGGCCCAGCCCAGACCCGGGTAGTTTTGTTTTTTCGGGACGAAAAGGTTCAGGGAAAATGTGCCAGAGGACCTTGGGGGAAAGAGCTCGGCCCCAACCCCCTGGGGTTTTTTGAAGAGCGTGCGCCGAGCCGTGAGCCCCCGTCCCCCCCCAGGACCTCCACCAGTTTAACCCGGGTGAGCTGCCCCACAGGTTTTTGGGGCCCTTGGCCATGTTTAAACTAGTCCTGTGTCGGTGGTGAGACGGATTTTTCCGGCACAGTTTGAGAAACGCGCTTAAAATTTTAGATGACACGGGGCGGGCCCAGGGAGGGACGGCTTTTCTGGAAAAGAAATGCCTGCTCGGATCGGGTTTTGGGGGGGCGGGGGCTATGATGGTGGAACCCCCATCTTTGTCCACCAGAGGGAAAAAGGAACTTTTCCCAAAGGGCCAAAAGTTGGAAATTGCCGTTTTTTCGGGTTTTTTGGCTTTGGGAGGGTTTGGGGTTAAAGTGTTTCTTTGCCCCCAAACCGGGAAAGGGGACTGAAGGCTGGCTGCTAGACTGGCCGCTGTCGGCGTGTAAGGGCGTCAACTTTGGGGGAAAAGGGAAAAGGGGGAGGATGGGCTCTGGTGGTGCTTGTGGTACTCGGGCGACGGTGGAGGGGTGAAACGGAGGTGATCCTGAATTATGACTCTGAGAGAATGGGCAGCTGAGGAAAAACTTGATGGTGGCGGAGGAGGGGGAGGAGGCGGAGAAAAGAGGGTGTGACGTGTTTTGGGGCCCGGCGTCGGTCTGGGCCTTTTTTTTGGGCCCAAATGTTCCCCCCATTTAATCATGCATTCCTGCATGTGATAGACATGTTGGTGGTGGTTTAAACCCGTTAAGGTTCTTTCCTCTTTCTTAAAGCGTTTACGGGAAAGGCGGCTTTTGACATGTGGGTGAATCAGAGGCTTGCTCAAAAAAGGCCCCCGGCTTGGAGGTCCTGGACCTTTTTTAGGCGATAAAGGGGGAGCGGGGTTTGCGTGACCCTGGCTGGCGGAATCATATCAGCGGACTTCTCGACCCCCCCCTCCCCCCCTTTTTTTTGGCGGGACCCCTATTGACCCTTCCCCCTGTTTTCCTCCTCATTCCCCTGATGAAGCGCTCGCAAACAAATTTGCGGAAAAAACCAGGATGGGTCCGAATGTCGTCCCTATCATCATCATCAACCCCAGGTTTACTTTGTCTTTCCCGACTTTTTGCATCCGAAGCTGCGGGTACAAGCCCGGGGGGACTGCAAGGGGTTGGCCCCCGCCCCGGGGTTTTTGCCGATTTACCCGGGTTCCTTACCTTCCCCCTGAGGATTTAGTAACCCGGGCGTCAGAGCAGACTAAATTTTCCTCTTGATTTTTAACATGCCTTTTTGACCCCAACCGCATTTTGTCATCAAAGGGTCTTTAGACAATGGATTATCCCAGTGGTGGGTACCCGAGTTACATTTTGGCTGCTTAAAGTTGGGGAAAAAAAGGATGCTGGGTGATTTCTGTGAGACAATTTTTGGCTGTGATGGGAGGGAGGAGGGAAGGGCTGGGTAGATGCAGGTTACATTAAACCCCCTGAAGGGGGCAGATTGGGGACGATGTTCGTTACTTAGATTCACGGGCCCCGACCCAGCGATGACAGGCCTGACGGGCCTGAATTTACCCATCCGCTGGATTGGGGGTTTTTGTCGGGGCCCGCATGGGGAAAGGGACCTTCTTTAGTACCTCTCCTCCATGTGCCCAACCCCCTCTTTGCCCCGCTTCCCCCCTGCATTTCGCTCCATGTTCAGAAATATAAAAATTTTAGGGAAAGTATGGGGAAAAGTTTTTTGGAAAAATCTTTTTATTAAAAGCCCGGGAAATTACGCTATTGTCAAATCCCTCTTATCAAAAAAAAAAATTGCCCGGATTCAAAAATTTTAAATGGGAAGGTGTCTTCAACCAAAAATTTGGGCGGGCAAAAATTTAAAAAACAAAGTTTCTGTTATGTTTTCGTATAAATACACGGTATTTTTTGCACCTTTCAATTCACCCGTGGGGACTATTTGAATTGCTGTTTTAAGATTTTCGGGAGGGTGCGTCAATGAATTTTAAAAAATGGGTGGCAAAAAGGGAAAAAAAAAAACGTATTGTTATGTTTTTTTGTAAAATTAAAGGTATTTTTTTCACCTTTCCAAAATTTAAAACCCGTGGTGCCCATAGAAATTGCTTTTTTTAAGATTTTGTGGATGCTGCGCAATGAACAAAACTTTGGGGGCGCAAAAATCAAAAAAAACGTATCTGTTATGTTTTGTTTTGATTCACGGTATTTTTTGCACCTTTCAATTTTACCTGTGGTGACTATTGAATTGCGGGTTTTTTATTTACGTGGGAGCTGCGTTTAATTAACAAAGCTGGGGGCGAAAAAATCAAAAAACACGTATTGTTATGTTTTTGTATTTAAAACACGGTATTTTTTCCCCTTTCAAATTTACCCGTGGTGGACTATAGAAATTTCTGTTTTAAAAATTTACGTGGAGCTGCCCTCAATGAACAAAGCTGGGTGGCAAAAATCAAAAAAACCCCGTATTGTTTTTGGGTTTTGGGATTTAAAAAACAGATTTTTTGCACCCTTTTAATTTTAAGTGTGGTGGGCTATAGAATTGCTTTTTAAGATTTTGTGGGGTGGGTGCGTCAAGGGAACCCCAAAACTGGGGGGTGCCCCAAAAGTCAAAAAACAGTATCTGTTTTGTTTTCGTATGTACCCGGTATTTTTGGCAACCCAAAAAACCTGTGGGTGGGCTACAAGAAATTTCTGGATTGTTTTTTAATGCAAGGTGGATATTCACAAAAGGTGGGGAAAGGGGAAAAAATTTAAAATGAACACCTATCTGTTTTATTTCTGATAATTAAAAAAAGGAGTTTTGCCCCCTAAAAAAGACCCGGGGTTATAGAAATGTTGGGGTACCCCAAAATTTTGTTCAAAGGTGCCCCAAAATCCCGGAAATATTTAAAAAGCAAAAAAGTTTAAAAATAAAGTATTGCGTGAAAAGTTTTACCTAAGGGCCACATGTATGTGCTCGGCCCAGCGAGGCGCGTTTTCCCAGTTTTCCCCGGGGGAATTTTGCGCCGGTTTATGTGGGGACGGGCCCCGCTTTATACATATCAGTAAAATCCGCCCCGCCCTCGCCCCCCCTGTTTTGGGGCAAATGCGGGAATGGGCGAAAATTCGGCCTGCGTTGAGAAATTTTTCGCCGGAGGTAGTGCGATCATACATGCGGGGGAAAAAATCCACCACGCCTCGCCAGTGTGTGGGGCGCGTCGGGCTTAGGCGCCCTGCGGGGGCTGGCGAAAAATTTGTTTCCCAGCGAGACAGGCTGGGCGGGAGAAATCATTTCCCCCAAAGTCGGTGCGGAGTATAAAACCAAAAAAGCCTTTATAAAGGCGTTCTACATTCTCAGGGAAAAAAGCTGGAACCCTTAAAAAAAAAAAATTACATAAAAAAAAAATCACTTTCAATTTCCTAAGTCCAAAAATTAGGATATTTGGGAAAAACCGGGAAATCCGTATTTCAAATTTGAAACCTATTCTCATTGGGCGCCAGAAAAATGGCATTAGAATAGGAGCGACACTGGGAAATATTAAAAACCCATGGGGCCGGAAAATTTACCAATCAGGGAAACCCCGGCGGGACTGTTCAAAATACAAAAAAAAAAGCTTTAAAAAAAGTGAAATTTGGGTGAAAATAACGGGGGGTTGGTATCTCGCCAATCAGAATTTAAACGCAAAGTCCCCTTCTGGCTATTTGGGGAAGTTTGACCCAAACGAAAACGAGCGAAAAAGTCCCCTTTTAGCCTATAGGGAAGTTTAACCAATCAAAAATCCCCCGGGGGGCCCGTTTAAAAAAAAGTAAAAAGGCAAAACGAGCGGGTTGGTTGATGCAGCTGGGGTCGTCCGCTTAGCCAATCAGGGGCGAGCTGCTTTCTATAGAGTTCTATGGGGAATCGAAATTTAAAAAAAGGCGCCCTAATTTGGCCAAAAGGGGAGGGGAGCGACGTCCTATGGGTTTTTAAAGCCAAATTGGGGATAAAAATACCCCTTTTTCATGGCTGAAATCAAATTTTTTAAACCCCTACAGAAAATTGTGCCCATGTGTATATACAACCCAATACTAATATGTGGCAACTGAAAAAAAAAAAAAGACCATAAAAAAATGTTTAATTTTTTTTATTTTCGTTTTTTCCAAGGATTTAAAGTAAGGGGGCATCGAAATAAAGAAATAAGCATGATTTTCTTGATTTTAAAAATTTTTTTTTCGGGTTAAACCACAAATTTGTATTCCTTTTATATACCAATGGGTCAACTTCTGGGGTGTTTTAAAATTTTATTTCAAACCATGTACCTTTTATCCAAAATTTTCATTAGAAAACCCCATGGAGCGGCGCTCGCTCTCCCCTTGGTCAAATTACGGCACCTCCCTTTTTAAAAAATTTGATTCCCCATAGAACTTATGAGAAAGCAGCTCGCGTTGATTGGCTTAAACCGGACGAGCCCCCGCTGCTTTTAACCAAACAGCTGTTTCTTTCCTTTTTATGTATTTGGAATGTCCCGCCTTTGAATATGATTGGTCCATTTTTCTCCAAAAGGGGTAGAATGGGCCCCTGTCGTCCTATTTTTTATTGGGGCAAAATTTTCCCCCATAGGTCTAAAGGGACATTGTCGCTCCCATTCTGTTTTGGGGGGGGAAATTTTGCCAATCAGCTCTCTTCTGACACTGTTTTCCGCCTTTATAAAAGGGGATTTTTTTTTTCCCATTCAAATCCTTTCCCGGGACGGAGCGGAGCGCCGAGATTTCTGTCCCCCCATCTTCGATCTGTTCCCCGCATGTTTTCCCTTCTTTCTTCTTCGCCTCCCCCGGAGCATTTCGACCCAAATCTGCTTGGGCGGAGCGGGGGGCCGAGACTTCTGTCGCGATCTTCGATCCGCTTCCTCGCATGTTCGGATCCTGCTTCACTTGCCTCTGCCGGGGTTTTAGACCAAAAAAAAAACCCGGTTGCTTGTGGAGCTGCCGGGGCGCCGCGTTTTTTGGGGAGCCCCCGATGGTACATGACTTGGGGGCTTTATGAGGCGCCCCGTTTCCCGGGCCCCCCAACGCCTACCCCCGTTTCCCCACCCCGGGCCCCTTTCCCAAACCCCCTGCCCGCCCCTTTTGCCCGCCCCATTCATGCAGACCGCAGCCGAAAGTGGCGAAAAAGTGCGTCCAAAAGCGGGGATTGGGCTGGGGGCGCAGTGTACGCCAGAAAAAAGGCGTAAAGGGCCCCTTCCCTAAAATGTCGCCCTAAGTCTTGGGAACTTTATCCCCGTGTTCTTTATAGATAGGCTTGGGCTTTGTTGCCCCGCGGGCCCCCCCCCCCCCCCCCCCCCCGTTGGGCTTTAAGCGGTAGTGCTGTTTTTTCTTTTTTATTTTAAATTTTTTTTTTTTTTTTTTTTTTTTTTTATTATTTTTTTTTTTTTTTGTTTTTTTTTTTTTTTTTTTTTTTTTTTTAATTTTTTTTTTTTTTTTTTTTTTTTTTTTTTTTTTTTTTTTTAAAAATTTTTCAAAATTTTAAAAACTTAAAAATTTTAAAATTTGGGAAAGGCAAAGTAATAGTAGAGGTTTTCTGTGCAGAAATAGGGGGTTTAAATTTTGCGGTGTGGTTGGCACGGCAGGAAACGCGGGTCCTATTCCCATGAGCGCTGGGGAGACACTAAGGGTTTAACCGGAAAACGCTTTTTTCTAAAGTAATACGGGTCCCTGTGTTTTTCAGCCCAAACGCAACCATACACATCCCAGTTTATGAGTCGCACACACATCCCCACCCGCTTTATTCTGTAATTTTTGAATTTTTGGTCGCCCAAAAAAAACAGGAAACGCCCCAAAATGGCGCGATCTTAATTTGTGATGCCCGATTTTAACCTTAATTAAACGCAGAACTGAAAATTTTTGTCACCAAAAAACCCTTGCCGATTTCAACTTTGTCGATAAAATCGCTCAACACTACAGGAGATATGAAAACAGCATATAAGAGCTATGGAAATAGTCTACAGGAGATATAGGAACAGTCTACAGGAAATATGGAAACAGTTTACAGAAGATATATATGCAGTCTACAGGAGATGTGGGAACAGTATACAGCAGATACGGAAACAGTCTACAGTAGATATGGGAACAGTCTACAGAAGATATAGAAAAAAGTCTAAAAGGGGAAAATGGAAATTTGTCTAGAAGGATTTGGAAACAGGGCTAGAAAAGATTTGGAAAAATCTGCAAGAGATATGGAAAAAAGTCGGCAAGAGATATTTGGGCCTAGTTTACATGGATATGGAAAATTTTTTTTAAGGAGATATGGGGAAAAGGGGGGGCTACGGAGTATGGGGGAAAAATTTTCAGGAGATATGGGGAAAAAGTCTAAGGAGATATGGGAAAAAAGCATATTAAAAGATATGGAAATTGTTTTCGGAGATTAGGAACCCGTTACCCGAAATTTTTGGGAAAACCCGTTTACAGAAAATTTAAAATGCCCAAACTACAGGAGATGTGGGAAAATAAAACAGCAGATATGGAAAAAAGTCTACAGTTTGATTGGGAACGTCTAAAAAGAAAATATAGAAAAAAAGTCTTTAAAAAAGATATGGAAAAAATCTGAAGAGATTTGGAAATTTGTCTACATGAGATATTGGGAAAAGGGTTTCAGGGATATGGGGAAAAGTCTGGCAGGGGAAAAATGGGAAAAAGTCTAAAAAGGGATATGGGGGCAGTCTAAAAGGAGATATGGGGGAACCGTCTAAAAAAGATATGGAAAAAATTACAGGAGAATAGGGGACAGTCTTTAAAGGAAAAATATGGGAAACCCTCTTTTAAAAAAGCATGGCCCCCGTTTACAAAGGGGAAAAGGGAAAAAGTCTAAGGGATAAAGAAAACAGTATATAAGGATATGAAAAAAGGGTTTCAGGAGATATAAAGGAAAAAAAGTTTTAAGGGGACATGGGAACAGGGCTACGGAAATTTTGGAAACCCGTTACGGGGGGAAAATGGAAAAAGTTGCAAGAGATTGGAAAAAGATTGCAAGAAGTTTTGGAAAAATTTGGGTTTTCTGGGGGGATATGGAAAACATTTACGGTTTATTGGGGAAAAATCCCAAAAGGAGATATGGAAAAAATCTACAGGAGATATGGGGAAAGTTACAGGGATATGGAAACGGGCTGCCCAAGATATAGGAAAACGTTTCAGGGATATTGGGGGAAAACTCTTTCGGAGAATAGGGAACAGGGCTCATGAGATATGGAAAAAAGCTATTGGCCATATGAGATAAAGTCTACTGGGGATATGGGAAAAAAAGGGTAAGGAGATATGGGAAAAGTCTAAAAGGAGGGCATTTTGGGGAAAAGTTATAGGAGTTAATTGGGGGGCAGTCTAAGGAGATATAGAAAAAGTTTTTTAGGAGATATGGGAAACGTCTACAGGAGGGTATGGAAACGTTCACAGTGATATGGTAACCCGTTACAGGAGATATTTTGAATTTTTTTTACAAAGATATGGAAAAGTTAAAGAGATAAAGGATACAGTTTTTCAGGAGATATTTGGGGTAATTTTTACAGGAGATATGGAAACGTCCCCGAAAAAGTATGGGGGGAACCCGTCTGCCCAAAATATGGGAAATAGCCTACATGAATTTTGGAAACCCGTTTTACAGGGAAAATGGGGAAAAGTTTACCGGGATATGGAAACGGGCTGCCCAAAAATATTGGAAAAGTCCCACGGAGATATGGGAATCCCCTACTGGGAAAATGGGAAATTTTTTAGGAGATTGGAAAAAGTCTTAGGGGGATTTGAGAAAAAGTCTTTTTGGTGTTTTGGGGGGAAAAATCTACAGGAGATATGGGAAATGTCCCCAAAGGGGATATGGGAAAAGTCTATAGGAGTTTTGGGGACAAGGGCCCAAAAGGATTTATAGAAAACAGTTTGTTGGAGATTGGGTCAGGCCTACGGAGATTTGGAAATAGTTTACAGGAAAATTGGAAACAAATTCACCCCGGGGGGAAAAAAGGGGTATAAGAATAGTATACAGCAAAAATAGGAACAGTCTAGAAGGATATAGGATATAATGTCAGGAGATTTGGGAAAAGTCTTTAAAGGGGTTATTTGGGAAAAGTTAAAAGGGATTGAAAAAAAGCATATAAAGATTTGGAAATAGGTCTAAGGAGATATTGGAAAAGTCCCAAGGAAAATGGAAAACAGTTTACAGAAAATATATATGCCGTTACAGGAGATGTGGGGAACAGTATTTAACGTTAGGAAAAAAGTCTACAGTGATTTTTGGGGAAAAAAAATTTCAGAAAATATTGAAACAAATCTTTAAAAAAGATTTGGAAATGTTAGAAAAAAAATATGGAAATAGTTAATAGATATTGAAAAGGTTTTATAGGGGATATGAGAAAAAGTCTACTGGTGATAAAGGATAAAAAGTTACAGGAGATTTGGGGAAAGTTTTACAGGTGATATGGGGAAAAGGGCTTCAGGGAGGGTAGGGGAAAAAAGTATGCAGGAGTAAAAGGAAAAAGTCTTAAAAGGAGTTTTTGGAAAACTTACAGAAGATAGGGGGAAAAGTCCAATGGGGGTTTTGGAAAAAAGTCTTTTGGGGGATATGGGAAAATAAAGTCTATGGGGATTTTGGGGAAAAAGTCTACAGGGGATATGGGAAAAAGTTTGTAGGAGAAAAAGGGAAAAAAGTCTAAAAGGAAAATATGGGAAAAGTCTAAGGGATATGGGAACAAAATTTCAGGGATATGGAAAAAAGTCTAGAAGGATATGGGAAAAAAAAGCTTTTCAAAAGATTTTTGAAATAGTCTAAGGAAAAATTTTGGGAAAAATGTACAGGGATAAAGGCAAAAGTTTTCAGGAGATATAGAAACGTCAAAAAAGGAGGGTATTTGGGGAAAATCTTAGGAGATTGGGGAAAAAAATCTGCAGGGGATATAGAAACATCTGCAGAAAAAAATGGGGTTTTCTATACAGGGGGATATGGGGGGAAAATCTACAGGAGTTTTTGGAAAAAGTCTAGAAAAAGTTTTGGGAAAAAGTTTTAAAAAGATATGGAAACGTCTTTCAAAGTGAAACCCCCATTCAAAATTTACCAATTTTTGAGATATGGCCCCTTCCCACAGGAGATATGGGGGAAAATTTTAAAGGGTTAATGGGTTTAAAGGGCTACAGGAGAATTGGGAAACCCCCCCCCTCAAATGGGAATTGAAAAACAGATATAAAGAGTTATGGAAAAAGTCTTCAGGAGATTTAGGTCAGTTACAGAAAATTTTTGGAAACCCGTTTTTACTGTGATATTATGCAATTACAGGAGATGTTGGGAAAAGTTCAGCAGTTTGGTAAAAGGCTAAAAAGTAGGGTATGGGAAAAGTCCCACGTTGATAAAAGAAACAGTCTAAAAGAGATATGGAAATAGTCTAGAAGAGATATGGAAATAGTCTACATGAGATATGGGAAAAGTCTGCAGGAGATATGGGAAAAGTCTGCAGGAGATATGGGAAAAGTCTGCAGGAGATATAGGGACAGTTAAAGGAGAAAAATGGGTCCGGGCTAAAAGAGATATGGAAACAGTCATCAGGAGAAAATGGGGGAAAAGTTTCGGAGTTTTTGAAAAAAAGTATTTAAGGATATGAAAAAAAGTCACAGGGGGATATAGGGCAGTTCTCGGAGACAAAGGAAAAGTCTACAGGGAAAATTTGGGAAAAAAATCTACAAAGGGATATGGAAAAATTTAAGGGGAGATTTGGAAACAGTTAAAAAGGTGAAAATTGGGAAACAGTTCAAAAGGAGATAGGGAAAAGTCTTTTTTGGGGATATGGAAATGGTTATAAAAAAATAGGAAAAAAGGAAAAGGGGGATTGGAAAACAGTTCCCCAAAGGAGATTTGGAAACAGTTTCAGGATATATAGGGAAAAAGTCTTTAAAAGATATGGAAACGTTTTTAGAAGAGATGGAAACTGTTGCAAGGATTGGAAAAAAAAGTTACATGGGGCTTAATTGAAAACCCGTTTACAGGGGGATTGGGAAAAGTTTACAGGAGATTTAGAAAAAGTCTAAAGGGAGATATGGGGAAAAGCTTACGGAGATATGGGGGAAAAGTTCAAAGGGGTTTGGGAAAAAGTCTTTAAAAGGGGTTTTGGAAAAAGTTGTGGGGAATTTTTTAAACAGTCTTCAGGGGTATGGAAATTTGTTACAGGGAAATGTGAAAATTTTACAGGGATATGGAAACAGTTTATAGGGAAATGTGAAAAAATCCCCCAGGAGATTTTGGGGAAAAGTCTAAGGAGATATGGGGACAGGGTTTAAAAGGGGATATGGGAAAAAGTTTTCAGGAGATTTTGGGGTTACTTAAACAGGAAAATTTTTGGGGAAAAGTCTAGAAGAGATAAGGAAAAAAAAACTGCAAGATTATGGAAAAAAAATTTGAAGAGATTTTGAAAATAGTTTACATGAGTTTTGGAAAAAAGTCTACAAAGGGGATATGGGGAAAAATTTACGGAGATATTTGGGAAAAATCTCAGGAGAAAATGGGGGAAAATTTACAGGGAGATTTGGAAACAGTCTGCAGGGAAATAGGGATAAAGGGGCTAAAGGAGATACGGAATTTCCTACAGAAGTTTTGGGGAAAAAGTCTACATGAGGGTAAGGAAAAAATATCTATAGGTGATATGAAAAAAAAGTCTACTGGTGAAAGGGGAAAAAAATTTTTGGGAATAGGGAACGTCTACGGGATTTGGAAACAGTCTAGAAGAGATTTTGGGGTACAGTCTTTAAGGGGGATAAGGGGAATTTGGGTTTCAAGGGGGGATAAGGGGAAAAATCTACAGGAGAAAAAGGAAAAAAGTTTTAGAAAAGAAAAATGGAAACCCGTCTGCAAGAGATATGGA
The DNA here is from genome assembly GCA_025379985.1 of Phyllomedusa bahiana. Classification (NCBI taxonomy): domain Eukaryota; kingdom Metazoa; phylum Chordata; class Amphibia; order Anura; family Hylidae; genus Phyllomedusa; species Phyllomedusa bahiana. Next base: position 35,289 of record JAODAL010013081.1, read on the forward strand.
AATGTTACATGACAAAATGGAAACAGTCTACTGGAGATATGGGAAAAATTACGGAGTTTTTGGAAACAGTCTGCAGGAGATATGGGAAAAACTTTAAGGGATTTGGGAAAAGTCTAAAGGGGGATATGGAAAAACGTTCTAGAAGGATATTTGGAAAAAAAACTGCAAGAGATATGGAAACGATTGCAAGAGGGTTTGGAAAAAAGTTTACTGAGATATGGAAATTTTCTACAAAAGGGGTTTTGGGGGAAAAATCTTAAAGGAGTTTTGGAAAAATTTTACCCGGAGTATAGGGGAAAAATTACGGGAGATAATTTGGGGGGGTCAGTCTGCCGAAGATATAGGAATTTGTCTACAGGAGTTTTGGGGAAAACCCCTACCGGGGATTTGGGAAAAAGTCTAATGGTTTTTTGGTAAAAAGTCTATAGGGGGGCCCCTATGAGAAAAAAATCTACTGGTGATATGGGGAAAAAGTCTAAAAGGGGGATATGGAAAATGTTTCAGTAAACCCCCGGGAACTGTCTATAGGAGTTATGGGGTTTGTCTACATTTTGAAAATGGAAAAAAAGTTTTTTTGGAGATTGGGAACAGTCTCAGGGAGATATGGAAAAAATTAAAGGGATTTTGGAAACCCGTTTTACAGGAGAAAATAAGAAAAGTATTCAACAGATATGGAACAGTCTAGAAAGATATTGGATAAGTCTAAAAGGAGATATTGGGATCCCAAAAAACAGGGATTTGGAAACAAATTAGAAGGATATGGAAAAAAGTCGGAAGAATATGGAATTTTTACATGAAAATTTTGGGGGAAAAAGTGGGACAGGAAGATAATTTTTTGGCCCAAAAGTTTAAGGGGGGTATGGAAAAAAGTCTGCCCCAAGATATTGGGAAAAGGTTTCAGGAGATATGGGGGAAAAACTCTACTGGAGATATGGGAAAAAGTCTTTTGGGATATTTGGGGGCACAAATTATAGGAGATATGGAAAAAGTCCCAAAAAGATTTATTAAAAAAAAAGTCTGCCCAAAAGATTTGGAAAAGATTGCTGAGATAAAGGGAAAAAAGTTTCTTTAGTTTTGGAAAATTTTTTAAAGGTGATTTTTGGGAAAAAAGGGCAAAGGAATTTTTGGAAAACATTTTACAGGAGATATGGGGAAAGTCTTTCAGGAAAAATATGGGGAAAACGTTTGCCGAAAAATTTTTAGGAATAGTTCTTCAGGAGAAAATGGGAATACTCTTACGGAGTTTTGGGAAAAAGTTTCATGAGATATGGAAACAGTCTATAGGCCTTTTGAGAAAAAATTACAGGGATATAGGAACAGGGCCTTTAAAAGGGAATGGAAACAGTCCCACAGGAGATAGGTTTAAAAAGTCTAGAGGAGATTTGGAAAAGGTTGCAAGAGTTTTGGAAAAGATTGCAAGGATTTGGGGAAATTGGGTTTCATGAGGGTAATTTGGGAAAAAATTCTACAGGGATATGGGGAAAGTCTACGGAGTTTTTGGAAAAAGTCTGGAAGTTTTTGGTTTTTAATTTAACCCAAAAAAAAAATTTTTGGCCACTTTAAAAAAATAAGTAAAAACCAAAGGGATATAGGGAAAAATTGGAAAAGCATTACTGCTTGGAAAAATATGAAAAAAATGGGACTCTTTGTTTACGTATTTGATCAAAGATTGTATTAAGCCCCTCCCAAAAAAGTCAAGGGGATCCAAAAGGGAGGTGGGTCCCCACACTAAACATGTTACCCCCTAGGCGTCAATCCCGACTGCAAATTTTAGGGATGGTAGGAACCCAAACAATTGGATTATCCTGCACTGGTTTAAAAGAGGCAGCTGAGTGCAGCAAGCCAATGAGATTGCCAATCTCAAATGAACTACAAAACGTAATAAAGCTGTGCACATCTAAAATATACTCTGAAGTTGCAGTCTGGATTGACGCCTAGTGAGGCAACATGTTTAGTGTAGGGACTCACCTGCTCTGGGATCCCCTTAACGTTTTGGGAGGTGAGCTTAATACAATCTTTGATCAAATACTGTAAACTAAGAGTCCCAGGTTTTTCATATTTTCCTTAGCAGTAATGCATTTCCAATATTTCTATATACCTTGAGGTTTTACTTAGTCTTTAGTGTGCCACTGATATTTGTGTTAGATGTATGCTATTGCCTTTCAGTGTGCACCTATGCTTGCGTTTTTCAGAGTATATTTTAGATGTGCACAGCTTTATTACGTTTTGAAGATATAGGAATAGTCTACAGGAGATATGGGAATACTCTACAGGAGATATGGGAACAGTCTACATGAGATATGGAAACAGTCTATAGGCCATATGAGAAAAGTCTACTGGTGATATGGGAAAAGTCTACAGGAGATATGGGAAAAGTCTACAGGAGATATGGGAACAGTCTATAGGAGATATGGGGACAGTCTACAGGAGATATGGAAACAGTTTGTAGGAGATATGGGAACAGTCTACAGGAGATATGGAAACAGTCTACAGGAGATATGGGGACAGTCTACAGGAGATATGGGAACCGTCTAAAGGAGATATGGGAATACTCTACATTAGTTATGGGAACAGTCTACAGGAGATATGGGAACAGTCTACAGAAAATATGGAAACAGTCTACAGGAGATATGGAAGCAATCTACAGGAGAAATGGAAAATGTCCACAGTGGATATGGAAACAGTCTACAGGAGATATAGCACTAGTCTAAAAAAAGATATGGAAAAAGTGGGAACTCTCTGAAACAATGGGAATTTCTTGGTATTTTTGAAGCAATATATAAACAATGTAAGGATAAAATAGAAACAGTTTAGCAGAATTGGTAAAAAAAAACAAATGTGTTAAACACATGAAAAACTTTGTTCTATGGTCAATCATAAAGATCCTGGCTGTAATTGGGATTGCTTTTACATCAATGGAAGATTTATGATCAATTCTCGATTCCAAAATAAGAATTTCAGGGCAAGTTTTCAAGACAGGTCCCATAGGTGGGGCAGCACATATCACACATTGATGCCCTTTCCTCTGAAAATCCTGTCAATGTATGAGATTGGACAAACCTGTGTGACTTTTAAACAATAGTAATGAGTATGTTTCTGCCTCTCATATCCAATCATCATAACTTTTTAATATTTATTAGTGCATGCAGCTCTGTGAGGTTTTTTTTTTTTTTTTTTTTTAGATTTAGATGTAGATTGTTTTAGTTGTAGATTTTCTAGTCACCTCTTGAGAGAACAGAGAAGTCAGTGTATCATTTACATTAGCATTTATTAATTATGGGGAGTTAAAGAATTTTTTATGCAGTACATAAAATCTATATAAATTCATCTATTGTAAAAAATCCTGCAAATTTGCAAATGGTCCTCATCTTAGAAGGCAACAATCTACAGGAAACAGAGGGGGGACAAAGAACCATGTGGCAGAGCATCACCTGAGGTTAAGCAGAAAAGTTCATACCTCGGTAACAACTTGTATGAAGTTCTGTAACAAAGATCTTTATACTGAATATATGATCATTATCCAGATATAAATCACATTAGAAGGTAACACTGCAGAGTATCACACATCCCAGGGTCCACATCACAGGATCACACATCACAGGATCACACATCACAGGGTCACACATCACAGGATCACACATCACAAGGTCACACATCACAGGATCCCAGGATCACAAATCACAGGATCACACATCACAGGGTCACACATCACAGGGTCACACATCACAGGATCACACATCACAGGGTCACACATCACAGGGTCACACATCACAGGATCACACATCACAGGGTCACACATCACAGGGTCACACATCACAGGGTCACACATCACAGGGTCACACATCACAGGATCACACATCACAGGGTCACACATCACAGGATCACACATCACAGGATCACACATCACAGGATCACACATCACAGGGTCACACATCACAGGGTCACACATCACAAGGTCACACATCACAGGGTCACACATCACAGGGTCACACATCACAGGGTCACACATCACAGGGTCACACATCACAGGGTCACACATCACAAGGTCACACATCACAGGGTCACACATCGCAGAGTCACAAATTACAGGGTCACACATCACAGGGTCACACATCACAAGATCACACATCACAGGATCCCAGGATCACAAATCACAGGATCACAAATCACAGGGTCACAAATCACAGGGTCACACATCACAGGGTCTCACATCACAAGATCACACATCACAGGATCCCAGGGTCACAAATCACAGGGTCACAAATCACAGGGTCACACATCGCAAGGTCACACATAGCAAGGTCACACATCACAGGATCACACATCACAAGATCACACATCACAAGGTAACACATCACAGGGTCACACATCACAGGATCCCAGGGTCACAAATCACAGGGTCACACATCGCAGGGTCACACGTCACACATCACAGGGTCACACATCACAGGGTCACACATCACAAGGTCACACATCACAGGATCACACATCACAGGGTCACACATCACAGGATCACACATCACAGGATCCCAGGGTCACAAATCACAGGGTCACACATCACAGGGTCACACATCACAGGATCACACATCACAGGATCACACATCACAAGATCACACATCACAAGGTCACACATCACAGGGTCACACATCACAGGATCACACATCACAGGATCACACATCACAGGATCACACATCACAAGGTCACACATCACAGGGTCACAAATCACAGGGTCACACATCACAGGGTCACACATCACAAGATCACACATCACAGGATCCCAGGGTCACAAATCACAGGGTCACAAATCACAGGGTCACACATCGCAAGGTCACACATAGCAAGGTCACACATCACAGGATCACACATCACAAGATCACACATCACAAGGTAACACATCACAGGGTCACACATCACAGGATCCCAGGGTCACAAATCACAGGGTCACACATCACAGGGTCACACATCACAGGGTCACACATCACAGGGTCACACATCACAGGGTCACACATCACAAGGTCACACATCACAGGATCACACATCACAGGATCACACATCACAGGGTCACACATCACAGGATCACACATCACAGGGTCACACATCACAGGGTCACACATCACAGGGTCACACATCACAGGATCACACATCACAGGATCACACATCACAGGGTCACACATCACAGGATCACACATCACAGGGTCACACATCACAGGGTCACACATCACAGGGTCACACATCACAGGGTCACACATCACAGGATCACACATCACAGGATCACACATCACAGGATCACACATCACAAGGTCACACATCACAGGGTCACACATCACAGGATCACACATCACAGGATCACACATCACAGGATCACACATCACAAGGTCACACATCACAGGGTCACACATCACAGGGTCACACATCACAGGATCACACATCACAGGGTCACACATCACAGGGTCACACATCACAGGATCACACATCACAGGGTCACACATCACAGGATCACACATCACAGGGTCACACATCACAGGATCACACATCACAGGGTCACACATCACAGGGTCACACATCACAGGGTCACACATCACAGGGTCACACATTAGATGAACATTGCTTACCAAAAGATTTCATATTCAAAGAACCTTGTTACTCTGTTCAGAGGACTTGGTCCAAATGCAGCCACTGTCAGGATGCAGCGCCACAGACAGACCAATGTTAGGGTAAGACGCCCCATCTTCTCCTGTAATCACAAAGATCAGTAGTTTTGTTATGCACAGTATATATTGCAGGCCTTCTACATGTATCTGAATAGGTTTGTCTTCTTTTCAGGCATTATTTGCACATGAGTTCCCCTGGGTCAATGAGAGAGTAGATGAGCACAAATCTGAGTGTCTGGGAGGAGAGATGGGGGTCTTGATGGGTAAGTTTGTCTACATGATTGATGAATGAGAACACAAGTGTATAGGTGTATAGGTAGGTAAATGAGCATTTTGGTGGGTGAGGGTGATTTTTTGGTGTCTGGTGAGTTCTTGAGGGATTGGCTGTCTGTAAGTCCTGAGTGTGTATCTGGATGGGTGAGGACATGGATGGAGGCTGGATGAATTCAGTGATACAGGTGTGGTGTCCCTTTCAGTGAGGACACTTCATGTCCCCTGTGTGCTCACAGCCCGCACACTACTAGGACTAGTTATACCAAACCATTCTCTTATTCAACACCCAGCCATTCGATCATGTAGTTACCAGGAGAAATAAAACTAAGATGTAACAGTAAAATTATATTTACATAAGATAACAAGATAAAACCCATAATACAGATCCATAAATAAGACTCTGTTCACACTAAGGTCATGACTTGTGTTCACAACAACTGTGATAGTAATGCCAGATCTGTCAGTCTCCCATAGGATTTCCAGCACGTTTGTAAAAGACTACACAATTCCTGCTGTAAAAAAAGAAGATGGACCTCCAATGCCAAAACAGATAACACATAGTATGAATGTGTCACTTACCTTCCTCCAGTGCAGTATAGTAGGTATATGTAAGAACATTAAAAATGAACCTGAATAACAAATGTGCAAGATGGAAATCAGGGACTTCTTTGAAAGCATCTACAGAAGCAGTTCATGAATAGATCGGGACTCTACCTGAGGTTGCAATGATGTTTCTGTCTCCAGCTCTGAGGTTCTGCTTAGGTCTTGTCTTCTATATCCTTCCATATGAACAGGATATTTGAAATGTCAACATTTCTAAAGTGAACTTCTTCCTTATCATTGTCACAATCTGCAGCCATCTCCCCCAATGTAAATATTTTAGATGATAAAAAAACAATGAAAAATATGTTTTGTCACATAAAAGAACCTTCCTAACCTTGGTTGCCCAAGGACCAAATCACAATGGTAAAATTATACAGTGTAGCTTAGTAGATACGTGTCTCGATTCAAGATATTGTGCATCATTCAGTGCTGTTATATTATGAGCTGGGATATGGGGTCCGAAGTTCCATGTGTTACTACTAAAGGGACTATTCTTCACAAAAATGGAACTAGAATCGCCCCTTTCTCCACAAATGATGAATTTGCCTAATTCTTTGTACAGTTCATTGTTCTTGCCTTTCTTTGTTACAGAGTCATCCCATCTCATATAGTGATCTAGTGGCCCACCTCCGGATCTCCAGAACTCCCGTATCTTATTTAGAACAGGGAGCCTAAGGCTATGTTCACACGGCTTAAAATTGGACGTATTTCAGTCCGTAATTACATGCCGGAGTGCGCAAATTACAGCTGGAATACTTCCCAGTCATTACGGTAATCCACAGTTCTCATAGAGAACTATGGATTACGTCTCTTCTCGCTGCTTGGCGAATCCGCCGGGCGGGGAGATAATTGACGTGAAGTACCAGCGGCGTATATGCGCCGCTAGTAACGCAAGTCTATGGGCCGGCGAGGTGCCGGCCCCCCGCACCTGCCCCCGCTCCCGCCCCCGGCCACACGGCATAATTGCGGGGCGTAATTACGCCCTGCAAATACACCGTGTGAACCTACCCTAAGGGTGCGTTGCCACTGCACAGGACAAATACCGGTCGGTGATGAGCGGAGAACAGCCCTCCAGCCTCCCATTGAGAAGCACATATTCTATCCGGAAACCAGAACAGAAGAATGTGCTTACACAATGTTTTGCGGGCGGACCGCGGGCGGCAAAACCGCCGGGCGGAAAACCCGTGCAGTGGGGACTGCTGCACTGGTTTTCAATAGCGCCCCATTCTCCTCATTTTCAGCCGGTTTCTCAGGCGGTCTGAAAAACCACAAACTGCCTGAAAAACTGGCCGAAAACCCGTGCAGTGGGGACATGCCGTAATTCAATCCCCTATTCAAGCTGGAGTCTTACATGCAATTTAGTGGAAGTGGCAGTTTTTCCTTGCTGCCTTTCAGGAGCCATAACATTTTTACTGTTCTTTCTACATAGACATGTCAGGGCTTGTTTCTTGATGGACAGGTTGCCCTTTTTCAATGGATTATTTGACCGTACTATAGAATATATTGGGCAAACGAAATGTACACCGCTCTCGCTTGGTTCTCATCCTACCTCTCTGACCGCTCTTTCAGTGTCTCATTTTCTGGTTCGACCTCTTCTCCTCTTCCTCTTGCTGTTGGAGTTCCTCAGGGATCAGTTCTAGGTCCTCTCCTCTTTTCATTGTACACAGCCCCCATTGGAAAAACCATCAGTAGATTTGGCTTCCAGTACCATATCTATGCGGATAACACCCAATTATATACCTCCTCCCGTGACATCACTCCAGCCTTGCTACAAAACACCAGTGACTGTCTGGCCGCTGTCTCTGACATCATGTCCTCTCTCCATCTGAAACTAAACCTCACTAAGACTGAACTTCTTGTCTTTCCGCCATCTACTAACCAACCCCCCCCCTGCTATTTCTGTTTCTGTATGTGGTACCACCATTTCTCCTAGGCAGCAGGCCCGCTGTCTAGGGGTTATAGTGGATTCTGATCTGACCTTCTCCCCATATATCCAATCCCTTGCCCGCTCCTGTCACCTGCACCTCAAGAACATCTCCAAAATCCGTCCATTTCTCACTGTGGAAACAACTCAAACTCTCATTACTGCTCTTATTCTTTCTCGTCTTGACTACTGCAACTCCTTGCTTATCGGTCTCCCTCTCTGCAAACTCTCCCCTCTCCAATCTGTCCAGAATGCAGCAGCCAGGCTTGTCTTTCTCTCCAGCCGCTATACTGATGCCTCTACCCTGTGTCAGTCACTGCACTGGTTGCCCATCCAGCACAGGATACAGTATAAACTCAGCACTCTCACCCATAAAGCTCTCCACAGCGCTGCTCCTCCCTACATCTCCTCCCTAGTCTCTGTCTACCGCCCTACCCGTGCTCTCCGCTCTGCTGATGATATCAGACTACATTCCTCAATCATCCGAACCTCCCATGCCCACCTACAAGATTTCACACGTGCGGCACCAATTCTCTGGAAAATGCTACCGCGGGCGATCAGGCACATTCACAACCCTCACAGTTTTAAGAGGGCCCTGAAAATACATCTTCTCAGTCTGGCCCACCAAGAACCCTAACTGCTATCACACACATCTGTCACTCCCTGCACTTGGGCACTCACAGGCACTTATCTGTAAATAGATGTACAGTCTGGGTGGCAGGTTCATCCATTTTTCATGTAAACCACCCCCTATTTATGAAACATGGCTGGACCATTGTAAACTTGGCACTTCTTACCGTATGTTTCACCCATACACCCTAATAGATTGTAAGCTCTCACGAGCAGGGCCCTCACACCTTGTGTCTCATTTGTAAGTACTTTTAATGTGTAATGACTGTATGTTTACCCTTGAATTTGTAAGTGCTGCGGAATATGTTGGCGCTATAGAAATAAAGATTATTATTATTATTATTATTATTATTATTATTATTATTATTATTATTATTATTATTATGTACAGTGTACAAATAATGTGTTATCTGTATTTTTCAGGTCGGTACAATTCCAATGATACCAAATGTAACATTTTCATTATGCTTTAGTTCCATTAAAAAAAAAAAAATTAATAAAACATTGTTTCTTATATTTGCCCAGTAGTGCCCTTTTCTGTGACCACAAACTTTTTAACTTTTTGATTTTCCATCTATGGGTCTCAGTGAGAGCTCTTTTTTTTTTTTTTTTTGCATGCTGAATTGTAGTTTATATTGGTGCTATTTTGGGATACATTTGTCTTTTTGTTGCCATTTGGATTTTTTTTCTTCTGTGAAGTTCAGCACACAGATTGAATATATATTTTACAGTTTGGACATTAACAGATGCAGCGATACCAGTTATGTGCAACTTCTTTATTTCTTTTATTTAGAAAATGGAAAAAGAGGATGATTTGAACTTTTAATATTGTTTCTTTGTTTCTATACTTTAAATTTTTTTTTCTTATATAAGCAGTTTACCTTTAGGTACTTGAATGTAAATAATGCAGAAGAGTGTATCAAAATTGTTCACATAGCAACTATGAACAATATTATTAGGCTTTCAGCTGCCATAGTAACCAAATGGCTCCCTCTGATCGGCCCAAGCCAGTTGATCGCAGGGTGCCAATGAATTACTATGGCAGCTGAAAGCCTAATAGTATGTATTGAGTGGCCTCAGAGAGTCTTGAAGCTCCACACCCAATTAGCGCTTTCAGCATGTACTGCATTAAGTATTGTTATTTCTTGACTCTGACCCTAGCTACGGACCTTGACTATTCCTTGCGTGCCACCTGGCCTGACCATACCGTAATTGATATGACCATGTTCCGCCTTCTGCCAGCCATGACCTTGCCACCTGTTTTCCCACCACACCCCCACGTGCTCCACCTGTACTTTACTGCACCTTGGCTGTCACCACAAGCAGCCATTTCAGGGGTGGGGACACGGGAGACTCCTGCAGCAAAATACATTCAGCCTTGTGGCTGGCTCTGGTGAGGTTCAGGAGGCTGCTTAGACCCCACTCCCAAATGTGGTTTCATTTCTCACAGTGACCCAGAGGATCCATTACCTTAACCCGTTATAGTACACAGTGGCTATGGATCTCGCCAAGGTGCCTTAGCCTGATCATCCTGATGTTAGAGCTGCATTGACCCACCAAGACCTCCACCAGGAATACCTATTCAAGAGGCTACAAGACATTGCTGCTCACCTGTCGGCATCTGTACCTGCTTCCATGCCTGGAATGACTCCACCTCCGATTGTTACCCTGAATCCTGCTCTACATTTGCAGCCGCCACCACGCTATCATTGTAGCCCCAAAAGTTTCCAGGGTTTCCTAAAATAGGTTACTATTCATCTGGAAATAACGGCACACCAATTTCCTTTGGACCATGCCAAGGTGGCCTTTCTGGTCAGCCTACTGTCTGGCAAAGCTCAGTCCTTGGCCACCTCATTTGGCCTTTAACAAACACAGGCGCACCTCCTCCGCTGTGTCTTCTCTGCTACATGCTAACGCAAGTCTAAAGTGGGCCAGTACACCAAACAGTTTTATATGCTCTCATCTGAGCCAGCCTGGAATAACGAGGCCCTCGTAGCAGCATTCTGGGAAGGTTTCGTTAGTAGAATTAATGACGAATTTATCAGCCTGGACTTTCCAACCTCTTTAGATGACCTCATTGTTCTTCCTAAAATAATTGACAATTGCTGAGAGGCAATTTGAGCTCTGCCAGCAAAGACAAACCTGTCCGTCCATGACGACTTACTTCACTTGCACCAGTTCTCCAGAGGCCTCCACTGTTCATACTTATGGTCCTCCAGATGAGCCCATGCAAGTGGAAAGAGCCCATATGTCCGAGAAAGAATGCACCTGCAGACATCTCCAGAATCTATTCTGGTAATTTGGCAGCCAAGTTCACTTCCTGAAGGACTATCTGGTTCATCCATGAAACTTCAGTGCCCAGGCTCTGTGGGAGAGGCAGTCCTAGGTGAAGATAACTCTTCTTCACGTTCTACCATGCAGACATCTGGGGCTAAGTTTTAAGCTTCTTCCTTCCTAGATTCTGGTTCTGGTGGAAGCTTCATTAATTCGTCCTTAATCAGCAAGTGATTTCTCTTGTCAAGCCCCTGATTGTTTCTTCCATCAATGTGGAACTGTTGAAAGGCACCATCCAGTATCAGACCGAGTCTCTGTCCCTTTAAGTTGATCCACTCTCCAAACAGAAGATCTCGTTCCTTGTTAGGCCCCGTCCTACCTCTATGGTTCTCCTGGGCCTCCTATGGCTGCAGCTCCAAGCTCCAGTATTGGACCGGCAAACAGGTGAAGTCAATCGCTGGGGACAACAGTATCATTCCTGGTGTCTCTTCTCTCCTCACCCAATGCATCCCACTTCTCCTTCGAAAACCTCTGCTCCTCTTCCTGGTCTACTAACTCCATATTAGGAGTTTGTTGATGTTTTGAATGAGAAGCAAGCAGAGTTTCTTCCACTTCATTGGGCCTATGACTGCAAAATTGGTCTCATGCTTTTCACGATAAGTGTAAACCCCTTATTGCTGCCCAAAACCCAAGCCATGTTCCTCTCCACAGAGCAGAGGGGCAAAAACATTTAATTTTAAAAAGGCCAATTTCCCCTTATTGAGGCCGCACTACAGGACATAGACTGGGAGAAGCTATTATTAATTAGTGATGTAGAAGCCAAATGGTAGAGCTTTAAATATACTCTGGGGAAATTTATAGCAAAATGTATTCCTATGGGTAACAATTATAAGCAATTAAAACTAAATCCAACATTGCTTCTAACTTCAGTCTAAAGGGCAATAAATAATAAAAAGGGCATTTATTTCAGAGGGGTCAGCATAAACCTTAGAAAATTACAAAGAGCTTAATAAAATTCGTAAAAAAGTGATCAAATCAGCTAAAACACAAAATGAAAGGCAGGTGGTCAAGGACAGCAAGAGAAACCGCAAGAAATTCTTTAAACAGGTAAATGCCAAAAACCCAAAGTATATAAATGGCCCATTCATAAAGTATGGGAAACGTTATTTCATGTAAAGCCCTCTCAAAAGACAAGGAGACATTCCCTTTGTCTGGAGAAAAAAAAGATTCAATCTCCAGAGGAGAAAAGCCTTCTTCACCATGAGAACTGTGTATCTGTGGAATAGATGCCTGAGGAGCTGGTCACAGCAGGAACAGGTGAGGGTTTCAAAAAAGGCTTAGATATCTACCTGAAAATAAAGAATATTAATACCTACAGCATGTAGCTGCTTAAAATTCTACATACAGTCTGATGGCAGCTCTGGGATCAGGGGTGAAATCTTCCTTGGGCAGATTGGTTCTTGCTTTATGGGTTTCAAAGCTTTCATCAGTAGAGACTAGGCTTAAATAACTACTTCTCTCCCTCCCTTTCCCCACATTTTCCCCACCCTTGGTTGAACTTGATGGACATGTGTCTTTTTTCAACTGTACTAACTACTACGGCCAACTTGTATATATTTTGGCACTCAGACGCCATTTATTTCCGCACATTGGTAGTGTAGAATGCGCCTGTATCTATGAACCTGTTATACTGCGGGCGATAGATTTAGCGCTTTCTAGCTACAAAGCGACACTTCTGGCTCAGGTAAATTACTTTTTAATTGGTCTACATGTTTCAGCAGTAATGCACCTGGTTTTGCCGTACTTAAGTCATAAATGTGTAGAATACTATGGTTGTAGTACGACATGCTTCCAGAACACCCCCTAATTTTAGCCGCATTACAAAGTGCCCCAAGCACTTTATAATGTGCATAATTTTGGAGTGCACCTGATTATAAATGTTGCGAACGGGGCTGCGTCAGTTTTTGGGCTGGAAAGATGCCTGACTTCTGGCACAGCCCTGTACATATATGTCGCTCTATGTATCTATCTATACTAGGGAAAACCTTCAAAAGGACTTTATCAATAAGTCGTCTTATCCTGCTATGTCAGTCTTATTTTGTTTGTAGAAAAGAAGGATGTACCTCTTCACCCTGCTTTTGACTACCATGGCTTAAACAAAAGGGGTTGGGAGGGAGAGTTTGGGATGATTTCACCAGTCTTCGGTGAGGGGAGACACACCTACTGGGAGGAGAGACCCGCCCCTGGATTTAAAACTGTAAGACAAAGAGAAAACCCAAGGTGTCTGTGAAAGCCTGGATTGAAAAAAAACCTTTAAGTTTTACCATGTTGTTTTTTCTTGTCTTTATGGTTTTCCAAATTCTAGAATTTGTAGTTCTTGAGAATATCAGGTTGATGTTTGTCTATACTCAGCTATGCCTTGCCCAGGAAGTCTGTGGTTCCTACAGCCACTTGCTATTAAAGGGGTCAGTTGTAGTTTCGGGACATGTTTAAAGGAAACTTTTAGGGTCAGTTTTAGGAATAGAGGTTCCAGTTTTAGGAACCGTCATTGGAAGGTGTTAGTTGTAAGATTTAGAGACAGAGTCGGTTATCACTATTACTTTTTCATCTCTGGAGTGTTAATTTCCCCCAACTGTTACACCTGTCATCATCTACCAGCTGCCCCTTTGCTGAATTTTCTTGCGATGAGTCTTTTTTTCTTTGATTGATACACATTTCATAATGTGAAAGCCTAACCCAGGGGCTGAAAACAACAGCAATTATATATATATATATATATGAGGGTGCGGCTACACATCAAATTCTTATACATTAGAGTATATATCTAGCAGTAAAACACAAAATAAGTAAAGGAACAATGTTAATTGAACATTTGTTAAAACATGGTTTAATGTATAAAAACAAGGGAACAATTTGGAGTACAGAACAAATCTAAAAGGGAAAATGAGTGCTGGATAGCAACTGTTCATAATATGTGATCTCAGTCATGATAGTTTGGTAAGTTTATTAGTATGCAAATATATTAAATAGGACAAACCATTCAATTTATAACATGATTAGTTAAAATAACACATAATAACACATAAGCAAATAACACATTTCCTATAGTTATTTCTGTGATTGCTGGTGAACTTCCCTGTGGGTCTTGATGTTGTTTGGAGTCCTCCGACCTCGTTATATGGGGTTTGTATTTATTTTTTGAACATCCGATCTGAATAAGGTATATGAAGGGCTGGGTCATACACCAACATACAACTTATATAAGAGATATAGAAAAATATATGAATGCTTCATGACTAATTTATTGATTTATAGTTTATTCACATGTCTACATTCATATATGCTATATATAGAGAGAGAAAATGAGGATTAAACTCCCAATGACCCTTACAGGTAACAGCTGACTGTAAGCGATAACCAGAGCAAACAATGAACAGGAGGAGAATGGGTGAAACCTGAAAATACCAATATATTCACCCAACATTGCTGAATACAATCTGTGGTATTAGACCAGCTTCAGATTCCCTTCATAGAACCTTATCTCTTATCTTATCTTATCTGATCTTAACTTATCTGATCTCTTATCTTACCTTAAATTATGTTGTCTTTTAGTTATATACTTTGTAAGGGTAACATAAGACATATTTCCAGTGGGTCCAGCCCATTATACTACATTGTTAATCCAAATGAAAGAAAAATAAACCCATGAGGTAGATTTTAATTGTCCTCATCTAAGGAGAAAAATATTCTTCCCAACTTCAAATCCAAATTTGGAATAGATCGCTGAATTAATGACCCTTCTCCAGACTTCCAGTCACTGTAATTTGAAATATCATTATACTCTAGTATTAAGGACCCCTACAGTGGGTTCCCAGTGACCCCTTCCTCTGACAGAGACCCCGACAGTCTCACTGCTCTTACAGTAAAGAATCCGCTTCTATGTTTATGTTGAAACCTTCTTTCCTCTAGGCGTACAGGACGTCCCATTGTTCTTGATCCACTGCTTGATATCAATGGATCAATGGAAAGATCTCTGTGCTGACCGCCGCCTCCAGCAGAGACCTCCACAGTGTCAATGCTCTTACAGTAAAGAATCCAAATCTATGTTTATTTAGAAACCTTCTTTCCTCTAGATGTAGAGATCACTCCCCTTATTCTTGACACAATCCTGGGTATACATAGATACTGGGAGAGATCTGTATATTGACCCTTGATATATTTATATGGCTCCAAAGCCATTTTTTATCTAAACTAAAGATAACTCATTTTGAAATTGTAGCTCTAATTTTATCTTAACACATCTCATATATTTTTATTGTATCTCATCTCATGGATCTTATCTCTTGTATCTCCTATGCTGAGGTGTAACAACGACTCATAGGGTCTCAATGATAAATAAAATGGGCCACAACACTTAATGACAGTAAACTGAAACAGCACCATAAGTAGCATTAACCAAATGTATGAATTTGGTTAATGCGCCATATATCGGAGGACTTAGTAGTGCTATGTAGCAAAAATCACCTACTTGTTTTTTCCTTCAAAAAAATACAAGTTTCTTATACTTGATTGGACCCCTTCAAGCTCTTGGCCCCATAACAGCTGTTATGGCTGCTACAGATATAGTTACACCCATGCTTTTGTCTTATCTTAACTCATCTCATGGGACACTTCTCTTATCTTATCTATCTCTTATCTAACATCCATTTCTTACATGTTTCTTTTTTCTCTCTAGTTATACAGTAGGTTTATGTGTTTGGGTTGGATACTAAGTATTTGTGCATTGTGATGGCAACAAAGTCTCTTCTCTTGTCTTTAAAGCCATCTCATCTTTCTCCTGGCCACCACTACACTAAGCCTAGAGACAGGACTCATCGGAATGCCAACATCTCATATCTAGAGACAGAGTCAGAGACAGGGCTCACAGGAATGCCAAGATCTTATGCTGAGAAAGAGGGCTCATAGGGATGGCCCAATCTGATGCTTAGAGGCAAGGCTGGTAAGGATGTCAACATCTCATGCCATGTTTTTCTAACTATAGAAAAACCTGAGCCCCATAGCAAACCCATTTACCAGGACCTCCTATGTAATGCAGTTAAAAATACAAAGAGCAATTACTTGACCATATATAGATCACCATTACAGATGGGCGAATCGATTCTAACGAAGAGGGATTCGTTTAGAATTTCAGGAAAACTTCGGTTCTGCACGAAGTCGAAGTTTATGGTCATTCGCGGGAACGAAGCGTATTTTTTTTTTATAAAATGGCCGTGAGCACATGGCGTTACATGGGGCAGAGAACTCTGGGAGGAAGAAGGGAGGACCCTCAATGACACGTGCAGACATGAAGCCAATCAGCAGCCAGCGGGCTTATGTAACATCACACCTAGAGATGGGCGAATCGATTCTAACGAAGTGGAATTCGTTTAGAATTTCAGGAAAACTTCGGTTCTGAACTAAGTCGAAGTTTGGGGTACTACGGGTGAACGAAGTGTGCTTTTGATTGATAAAATGGCTGGGAGCACATGGCGTTACATGGGGCAAAGAACTCTGGGAGGAAGAAGAGCATAGCCTGCATGACGTGTGCAGAGATGAAGCCAATCAGAGACCGGCGGGATTCTGTGACGTCACCGCACTATATAAGTCTGGGCGCGATGCTGGGAGCTCACACTCCTCTCACTGTACTGATCAGGGAAGGTGCTGCTGCGGCTGATTGTGATAACTCTTACTGAAGAACTGATTTTTATACAGCGATTTTTGTGGGGTGTCTCAGCTTGTCTCAGAGACTGCTTCTCTTAATGTTCTATTTCTGATTTTTTGGGGTATTGGATCTGAAGTCCAGTGTGCGTCCACTACAGCTGCATATACATTTTAATGCTATCTGCTCACAGCACATTGAATATCCAAGGGGGATCTAAGCCTGTTCCTGTTGTATTCATTTAAAGAAACAGCGTTTTTACAATACAAATACCACTTCATTTTTGGCTGCTCAATTCTTTTGAGCAATTTACATCCAGGGGTTAATTAAGCGTTGTTTTGCTGCTGTGGTGACTCCAAGAAACCGTCTTTTTCACCGCCAAAAAATACATTTTTCCTGTAGCATAATTCACAAGCGAAGGTTAATTACAATTTTTTCTCTTGTTGTATAGCGTAAAAAACACGTCATTGTAACACGCTACAAAGCTAGTAGTTTGTGGTTGCTCAATTGTTTTGTGCAATTTACATCCAGGGGTTAATTAAGCGTTGTTTTGCTGCTGTGGTGCCTCAAAAGAAACCGTCTTTTTCACTGCCAAAAAATAAATTTTTTCTGTAGCATAATTCACAAGCGAAGGTTAATTACAATTTTTTCTCTTGTTGTGTAGCGTAAAAAACACGCCATTGTAACATGCTTCAAAGCTACTAGTTTGTGGTTGCTCTCTTGTTGGGAGCAATTCACATCCAGGGGTCAATTAAGCGTTGTTTTTCTGCTGTGGTGACTCCAAGAAGCCGTCTTTTTCACCACCAAAAAATACAATTTTCAAGTAGCATAATTCACAAGCGAAGGTTAATTACAATTTTTTCTCTTGTTGTGTAGCGTAAAAAACACGCCATTGTAACACGCTAAAAAGCTAGTAGTTTGTGGTTGCTCAATTGTTTGGCGCAATTTACATCCAGGGGTTAATTAAGCGTTGTTTTGCTGCTGTGGTGCCTCAAAAGAAACCGTCTTTTTCACCGCCAAAAAATACATTTTTTCTGTAGCATAATTCACAAGCAAAGGTTAATTACAATTTTTTTCTCTTGTTGTGTAGGGTAAAAAACACGTCATTGTAACACGCTACAAAGCTAGTAGTTTGTGGTTGCTCAATTGTTTGGCGCAATTTACCTTCAGTCCCGGGGTTAATTAAGCGTTGTTTTGCTGCTGTGGTGACTCAAAGAAACCGTCTTTTTTCACCACCAAAAAATACATTTTTCTGTAGCAAATTCACAAGCGAAGTTAATTACAATTTTTTCTCCTGTTGTGTAGCGTAAAAAACACCGCATTGTAACACGCTACAAAGCTACTAGTTTGTGGTGGCTCAATTCTTTTGCGCCATTTACATCCGGGGTTAATTAAGTGTTGTTCTGCGGTTGTGGTCACTAAAATAAACGTTCTTTTTCACCTCCAAAGATGAAATTTTGCCTGTAGTATAATTCATATCCGAAGGTTAACTAAGACTGTTTGTGCTTTTATATTCAGTAAAATACACAGTGTTTTAAAACGGCACATACAAGTCAATTTTTCCTGCCCGTTTGTGGAGCGCAATTTATATCCAAGGGTTACCCAAGCTTGTTAGTGGGTTCATTTGGAGTCAAATACAGGGTGTGTATTTATCATATACAGATATCTTCATCAAACAGTGTATGTACATTTTAGAACAAACAGTATGTCAGACACAGAGGTGGCAGGCTCTTCAC
The DNA here is from genome assembly GCA_025379985.1 of Phyllomedusa bahiana. Lineage (NCBI taxonomy): Eukaryota > Metazoa > Chordata > Amphibia > Anura > Hylidae > Phyllomedusa > Phyllomedusa bahiana. The sequence goes on from JAODAL010013081.1 coordinate 54,078, forward strand.
CTGAGAGTGGTAGTGGCACAAACATTCCTGGAGCAGGCCCAGGTCGCAGCACAGCAAGGGGACGTCGCAGCAGCGGTCACTCGGTGAGGCCACAACGGCCGGTGTCATCTAGCGGCCGTGTGTTGTTCAGCAACCCAATGGTTCTTGATTGGTTGACTAGGTCATCCACTTCTTCCCAGATGACATCTGACAACCCCAGCCAAGAGTTGGTGGGAACGTCAGACACAACCCTTAGTTGGCATGGCCCGGGAGCGGGTCAGCGGCCCTCACCTGTCCTCAACCCACCTCTGTTCCATCCGGTTCCCTCAGCCAGAGATCTACTAGGTGGTCTGGGCTCAGTGCCACTATATAGCGAGGATAAGGAGGACAGTCAGCAGCTACTTGGTAGCGAACAAATGGGGCCAATACCCCCCTGCTTCTTGCAGTAGGAAAAGTATAGATGTGGAGAGTGGCATGAGAGGTCATGCTGTGAGGGGTCAGCCTCTGCATACCAAGACCGGTGAGGAGGACAGCAGTGACGATGAAACACAAATCTATGATGATGTAGCCAACCGCACTTTGGAGCCGGGTAAAGCAAGGGCTTCATCATCGTCAGTAAAGGAGGGCGTCAGCTTGCGCGTCAGGCAGCGGCGCAGCCAGCAAGTGGGTTGTGTGGCTGTGAGTCAGCAGGGTAGCAGCAGTGTGAGGTCAGGAGCCAAGCGCTCATGGGGTAGAAAACCCGCTTCGCAGGTCAAAGAAAGTAGCGGCACAGGGGCTCAGCGAGGCAGCAGCGGTAGTAGTCACTCAGTGCGGAGCATTGGCGGTAAAATCACCCACTTGGCGGTGTGGCAGTTCTTTGCTAAGACACCAGAGGAGCCGAAAATGGGTATATGTAGAATCTGTGGGCAGAAAGTGAAGCGTGGCCAGGAAGCTAACGTTGGCACCATGGTCCTGCGTCAACACATGCAGCGTCACCAACCGGTGGCCTGGGAGAAACGTGACTCAGATGTGGTGGTCCATCCAGCCGCTGCAGCAACAGCAGCAGCAGCAGCGCCCAGTGGCACGCATGTCATTGCAGTCAGTCAAGGCTCCACCACCTCTGCAGAAGAGAGTTGTTTCTTTTTGCCATCATCTCTCGGTCCAGATGCACTCTGCCACCCCAGTTAGAAGGTCCGCTGGACTACTGGGTAGCCAAACTGTGTGGCCGCAAGTTGCCAAGTTTGCAGTGGAGAAGCTGTCCTGCCCGACCAGTAGTGTGGCATCAGAGCGGGTGATCTGTGTGGCGGGGGCCATCGTTACCCCACTGAGAACCCGCTTGTCCACAGGAAATGTGGAGCGACTGACCTTTGTCAAGATGAATCAGGCATGGATCGACCAGGATTTCCACACACCAATGCCTTAGGCGTCAGACTACATCAGCCATGATGCCTCATCCAAACTGTGAGAATGAGTCTGGGTTCAAACTACCTGCCTCAGCCACTACTCTGATGCCGCCACCCGCCTGATGCCACACATCTGCTGCCAGTTTCTCCATCTGCCACCAACCATCTTTACCAGGGACTGGTATTGCCACCCACCTCCACACTCTGTCATTGTGCCACTCTCTGACCTCATGCTGCTGCTGCTGTTGCTGGTGCCGTGACATCCACACTGTGTCATTGTGCCACTCTCTGACCTCATGCTGTTGCTCCTGCCGTCACCTCCACTCTCTGTCATTGTGCCACTCTGTGGCCTACTCCTGTTTTTGCCACCTCCAGAATGTCATTGTGCCACTGCCTGACTTCATGCTGCTGCTGTCGTGACCTCCACACTGTATCATTGTGCTACTCTGTGGCCTACTACTGTTTTGCCACCTCCAGAATGTCAATGTGCCACTGACTGACCACATGCTGCTGCTTTGGCTGGTGTTGTAACCTCCACACTGTGTCATTGTGCCACTCTGTGGCCTACTCCAGTTTTTGCCACCTCCAGAATGTCATTGTGCCACTGTCTGACCTCATGCTGCTGCTGCTATGACCTCCACACTGTGTCATTGTGCCACTCTGTAGCCTACTACTGTTTTTGCCACCTCCAGAATATCATTGTGCCACTGTCTTACCACCTGCTACTGCTGCCGTGACCTCCACACTGTGTCATTGTGCCACTCTGTGGCCTTCTACTGTTTTTGCCACCTCCAGAATGTCATTGTGCCACTGTCTGACCTCATGCTGCTGCTGCCGTGACCTCCACACTGTGTCATTGTGCCACTCTGTGGCCTACTACTGTTTTTGCCACCTCCAGAATATCATTGTGCCACTGTCTGACCTCATGCTGCTGCTGTCGTGACCTCCACACTGTGTCATTGTGCCACTCTGTGGCCTTCTACTGTTTTGCCACCTCCAGAATGTCATTGTGCCACTGTCTGACCTCATGCTGCTGCTGTTGTGACCTCCACACTGTGTCATTGTTCGGCCACTCTGTGGCCTACTCCAGTTTTTGCCACCTCCAGAATGTCATTGAGCCACTGCCTGACCTCATGCTGCTGCCGCCGTGACCTCCACTCTCAGTCATTGTGCCACTCTGTGGCCTACTACTGTTTTGCCACCTCCAGAATGTCATTGTGCCACTGTCTGACCTCATGCTGCTGCTGTGGCTGCTGCCGTGACCTCCACACTGTGTCATTGTGCCACTCTGTGGCCTACTCCTGTTTTGCCACCTCCAGAATGTCATTGTGCCACTCTCTGACCTCATGCTGCTGTGGCTGCCGCCGTCACCTCCACACTCTGTCACTAATGTTGCCACCTGAGCTCTCAGCTTTTTTTTTTTCCAGCTTTCGCTGGCATGACTTTATCAGGCTACATTCCCGCTTGAGTTTTTGGTCAGTTTTGCCCTCTTAAGTGCCCAGGGAAATTTATAGTAAAGTGATTCTAAGAGCGGCGGCAGTCATGTACGTGTCATACTAAAACACAACATTGTATGAAGACCAAACCAAGCTCGCTCTGCATATTTAAGCATGGCACAACGTTCTACAGCACCCTGCAGGCTCTGTGCATACTGGAAATAGCTGTTTTTTAACGCAATTCATGCCGAAGTAATTCGGACCGAAACAAATTTTGTCGGAAAATTCGGCGAAGTGACCGAATCGAATTTTTGAGAAATTCGCCCATCTCTAATCACACCCCTATAAATACGGACGCTATCTTAAATTCTCACACTTCTTACTGTGACTCCTATCAATAAGCATCTTGCTGCTGCACTATATTGAACTTATTCTAAAACAAACTCGTTTTATCAGCGACTGGGGGGAAAGACCATAACAAGAGTGTGTCATTTGCACCCTTGTTACTCAACCAGCATTATTATTTTGTTTTAGTTTGTGGGGTATTTTCCCTAAAGTCCAGGGTGGGTGTACTTCTGTCCCATATATGCCTCAATTACATTTGGTTGTTCTGTAGGGTATTAAATACCCAAGGATTAATTTAACCTCTCGATTGTGGGTTAATTTGGACTAAAGTACAGAGTGCCTGTAATTTTTGGTCCTATATGCCTAAATAACATCTGATTGTTCTTTACGATATTTGATACAAAATACTTAATTTAATTTTATGATCAAACAGTATGTCAGACAGAGAGGGGGCAGGCCCTTCACATGCGATAGGCAGTGGCACAAACGTTCCTGGAGCAGCACAGTAAGGGGATGTTGCAGCAGCGGTGACTCGTTGAGGCCAGAACTGCCGGTGTCATCTAACGGCCGTGTACTGACTAGCAACCTAAGGGTTCTTGATTGGTTGGTTAGGTCATCCACTTACTCCCAGATGACATCGGACAACCCCAGCCAAGAGCTGGTGGGAATGTCAGACACAACCCTTAGTTGACATGGCCCGGGAGCGGGTCAGCGGCCCTCACCAGTCCTCAACCCGCCTCTGTCCCGATCGGTTCCCTCAGCCAGAGATCTACTATGTGGTCTGGGCTCAGCGCCACTATACAGCGAGGACGAACTCTTTGAGGATAGTCAGCAGCTTCTTGGCAGTGAAGAGCTGTGGAAGACATCTGCTGCTTCTTGCAGTAGGTTGGAAAGTAGTGATATGGAAAGTGACACAGGAGGTTATGTTGCAAGCAGTGAGGCTCTACATACTGAGACCGTTGAGAAGGATAGCAGTGACGGGCAAACACAAATCGATGACGATGTAGCCGATCGCATTTGGGACCTGGGTGAAGCAAGGGCTATATCATCATCATCGTTGGGAGAAGAGGGTGTCAGCGTGCGTGGCAGATAGCGGCACAGCCAGCAAGTCACTAGTGTGGCTGTGAGTCAGCAGGGTGGCAGCAGTGCAAGATCGGGAGCCAAATAGCCATGGGGTAGAAAACCCTCTTCACAGAGAAAGTAGCGGCCCAGGAGCTCACCGAGGAAGCCTCGGTAGTAATCACTCAGTGCGGAGCGTTGGCGGTAAAAACAGCTACTCGCCGGTGTGGCAGTTTTTTGCTAAGACACCGGAGGAGCCGAACATGTGTATATGTAGAATCTGTGGGCAGAAAGTGTAGCGTGGTCAGGGAGCTAACATTGGCACCATGGCCCTGCATCAACACATGCAGAGTCACCATCCAGTGGCCTGGGAGAAATGTGTCTCATCACTCATAGCGGCAGCAGTTGTTCACCGAGGCGATTGCTAAGAGACAGCAGTATGCGTCCAACCATCCTAAGGTGCAGAAGCTGACCGTGCTCCTGTCCAAGTTGTTGGTACTGCAGTCCCTCCCTTTCCAAGTGGTGGACTCTGCACCGTTCAAAGAACTAATGGCTTGTGCCGAGCCGAGGTGGAGAGTCCTAAGCCGCTATTTTTTTTTCGAAAAAGGCATTACCAGCCCTGCACAAATATGTAGAACTGAAGGTGGGCCAGTATTTGAGCCAATCTGTGTCTTCCAAGGTGAACGGCAGTACAGACGTGTGGAGCTGTGACTATGGTCAGGGACAGTACATGTCCTTTACGGCCCACTGGGTGAATGTGCTTCCTGCCTAGCCACATGTTTGGACAGGAGATGCCGCTTTCTCCTCCACGTTGTCAAACTGCTGTTCCTGCGCCACTATCCACCTCCTCCACCACCACCACATCAGCCTCCAGTGCTGCTCCATCATGTCACATGTGCAGGGCACAGCGGTGTCATGCAGTTTTACACCTGGTTTGCCTCGGCGAACAAAGTCACACAGGGGAGGAACTGCTCCGCGTCATGCAACAAGAAATCAATGAATGTCTTTCTCCACGACAGCTGCAAATCAGAACCATGGTGACAGACAATGGAAGGAACATAGTTTCAGCGCTGCACTGAGGAGGGATGACCCATGCGCCCTGTATGGCGCACGTGTTCAATAGGGTTGTCAAAGGGTTTCCCTGAAACTTCCACCCTTTGCAAACATTCAAAAATTGCCGGGAAACTGGCGCATTCATCCATTCTTCAAACCCAAGCCACCCCCTTTGGCTGCAGCGGCAAAACGGCCTCCCCCCAAAAAGGCGATATGCAATGTTTTTCCCCCGTTGGAATTCCACTTCCAATGTTAGACCGGACTGTATTAACAGAGAAAGGCCCCTTACGATTTTTTTTATTTATCCAAAGGGGCAGGAGCACTCCCCCGTGTAATTTTGATGTCAGCGAATGGCAGCTCGTGCAGGACAACCCGTTTGCTCAGGCCCCCTTGAGGAGGGCCCCTTTTTTTGTTAAGTTGCCAGCTACAGGGGTGAATAAAAGTCATTCCATGCTTTTATGTTCTTGAACAGATGCTGCAAAAACTGTCGGGGCAGGGGGGCTGGGCGCGGGTTTACTAAAACTCATGGGCCCCATGGGCTGTTGGGGCTGAACTGGAGGAGGAGGGGGGACATTTGGGGCACAAAACATTTTCGGAAAAAAGAGTGGTTTTTTTACTCGGTGACAGGAAAGGAGGAGCTCCGGAGGAGATAGAGGGAATGGGAAGAAAAGGGAGATGACCCGACACACCGTGGCCGGGTTTCATAGAGATTTGGGGCAGGGAGTCCCTCAGAGTCACTTGCGCAAATGGCCCGCAGCATGCTTGTTTGCCTGGCTAGTGACAGCTGAATAGTCACCATCTGGCACAAGACAGATGACTTCTGACTCTCCACCCTCTTGGGCCCTCGCTACCGGTCCAAAATGGGTGCTTTTTTTCCACCTGCCGAGAGCGAGGAGAAACTCGTGTACTATAGAGAAATCCTATGTAGTCAGCTGGCCGCTGCCTAAGTGCGCCATGGTCCATCCTCTGGAAGGTCTGACCTGGGGGCTCCTCACCGCTCCTGTACCCCTGCCACGGCTGCGGGGGGGTGGTGGGGGGGGGTAGGAGCAGTACCAGCTCCATCAGCAGCAACCTAAGTCTGGATTCATTGATGAGCAGCTTCCTTCACCCGCCTGGTGAGGAGATTACTCACCAACAGCAGCAGCAGGACCTGGAGCAGACCCTGAACCAGCAGGGGGCGGCCTACTTGGACAGCACTCTGCCATCCCACATACAAGGTCCGCTGGACTACTGGGAAACCAAACTGGGTGCGTGGCCACAACTTGCCGAGTTTGCACTGGAGTAGCTGTCCTGCCCGGTCAATATTGTGGCATCAGAGCGGGTGTTCAGTGCGGCGGGGGCCATAGTTACCTCAAGGAGAACTCACTTGTCCACACGAAATGTGGAGAGACTCACCTTTGTCAAAATGAATCAGGTGTGGATCGGCCAGGATTTCCACACACCAACACCTTATATATCAGATTAGATCAGCCATGACGCCTCACCAAAACTTTGAAAAATGAGTCTGGATTCTTCTGGCTACCTGCCTCAGCTACTATTCTGATGTTGCCACCCGCCTGATGCCACACATCTGCTGCCAGCTGCTCCATCTGCCACCCACCATCTTTACCAGGGACTGGTATTGCCATCCACCTCCACACTGTGTCATTGTGCCAATCTGTGGCCTACTCATGCTGCTGCCACCTCCAAGCTGTGTCATTGTGCCACTCTGTGGCCTAATAATGTTGCTGCCACCTCCAGAATTTGTCATTGTGCCACTCTCCAACCTCATGCTGCTGCTGTTGCTACTGCCACCTCCATACTGTGTGATTTTGCCACTCTGTGGCCTACTGATGTTGCCATCTTCTCAACCTGTCATTGTGCCACTCTGTGGATTACTGATGTTGCTGCCACCTTCTCAACCTGTCATTGTGCCACAGAACACAGAAGAAATGCAAACATCACATTTACTGGTCATCTCTGTTTTGGGTCAACTCCTGTTTGTTTTTGGCTTCAGCAATGCTGATGGATTATTGACCGATTGAAAGCAGACACTGACGGATGAAAGGAAGGGCAACATGGTCAGTGACCTCAACGCAAAATTACTGCCGATGCCCTCTCCACTCTTTTGGGGGGGCTCTACATGTATCAGCGTTTTCTTAGCCCTCAGCTCAGTTCTTTCCAGCTGCCGCTGACATTACCATGTCAGGCTGCGTTCCCACTTCAGTTATTTGGTCATTTTTGTCCCTGTAACTGCCCAGAGAAGTGTGAAGCGCTTCTAGTACCGGCGGCTGTCATCTGCGTGTCACACTAAAACACACCATTGTATTAAGACCAAACAACGCTCCCTATGCATATTTGAGCATGACTCAATGTTCTTCAACACCCTACAGGCTCTCTGCAGCCAGGAGATAGCTGCTTCTTAACACGATTCACCGCAAAAAAATTTGGGTCGAAAATAATTTTGCCAAAAAATTCGGCGAACTCGGCGAATCTAATTTTTGAGAGATTTGCCCCTCTCTAATCACCATCATACTGCTACCAAACAAATCCTACTATACCAAGACCAACATTACCAATAACGCTACTATATATGTTAGATGTGGCCCCTAGTGATGAGCGATGACGGCAATAATCGTCATCGGGTCGATTACAGATTGTTGTAATCTTCGGGCCGATATCCGATTATCGATGACGATTAATCGCTGATCCCCCTTAAAGTCTATGAGAGAGGAACACCAGATTCATTTGTATACCCAAAAAGGTGTGAATAAGCTGGAATTAGCATCCACAACAGTAAACTGGATGTTCTAAATCTTAGGCAAGACAATTAGGCTATAAGAGTCACAGAAAAAAATTCAAAGGCTAAAGTAATTAGTTCCTTTCAGTGGCCAACTGAAAAGATGAGAACAGTGTAACCACAGCAGGTACAGTGGTAGCAGCTGCTATGGGCCCCTCTTGATACATAAGAAGACACCGGTATTGGAAATGGCATATGGTAACTGGCAGGACCCCCCTATCACTTTTTGCACCAGGGACCAACAACTTGTCATATATTGGTGGCAGCAAGAACGTCCCAAAGGGGAATGCGGAGGTCAAGCTGGCAGGGCCATAGTTACAGTGAGTGCGGTGAGAGCCTGGGCTGCCATCAGTCATCTATTAACCGTTTCATGCCCACATACAGCTAAATCAAATGGGGTGCCCACCCATTGCTACTTCCTATTTTTAACATATCACCGGGTACCTTTTTGATTCCGGCCCCTGACAGGAATACTGCCCTATTGCCACCCCTGGCATCCATTTTAAAGGAGCCTGAGCCCAAAACCACCAAAAATGCCTTTTATGGACCCTCAAAATAAAAAATCATCAGAAGAAATTGACTATCTTAAAAAACAATTTTTCCAATCTTGCTTCTGTTGCTGCTGCCATTTTACTGCTTGTACGTTGCTGACGTTGTTCCACCATGACATTAGAAGGTGAAGAAGATGCAACAGATGTCTCCAGTTGGTCAATGAGCCCTGTCTCAAATTCTTGCATTCTACTATCAACTTGTGTGGGTGGAAGGAAATTGCTCACTTTTGATTTGGAACGTGGATCATGAAGGATGGACACCCAGTAACCGCTGTTCATTTTGATGGAAGTGGAGAGTGGTAAGTAAGGATTTTTCAATAAGACCTTTACTATTGGTTTATTTTTCTATCCCTGTCCTGTACCGCAGCATGACCCAAAAACCTGCATGACCCACAGATTAAAAAGTGCCAGAAGAAAGTAGTCTTTAACCACTATTTTAGTTGAACTGGACATTGACTATCCCTGTCCTGTACCGCAGCATGACCCACAGATCAAAAAGTGCCGGATGAAAGTAACAAAACAGGGCTGGCGTCAGTTATCTATTAACACCAGGGGCGTAACTACCGCGGTAGCAGACGTAGCAGTTGCCCCGGAGCCCACGCGCTTAGGGGGGCCCGCGCTCCGGGGCATCTGCTACTGCGTCCGCTACCTCGGTAATGCCGCTCCTGGGCCCGCCGGCAGTGAACTTAACAGTTCACTGCGGCGGGCGGGGAGCTACTGGGCTCGGCGCATGTTGCCTCTTAACGCCCGGGCCCTCCGGCCCGAGCGTTCAGAGGCAGCGCTGCCCGGAGGAAGCAGAACGGAGCACCGATCGCTCCACTCTGCTACTTCCCCCGCCGGCCCTCTGCGATCACGTGGGCGCGCGTGGTGACGTCACATCACCGCGCCGCCCGCACTGAGCACAGAGGCTGCAGAGAGGCTGCAGAGAGCGTGGTCCGAGTTAAGTAAACTATTTCTTATTTTACCTGCCCCTAAGCCTGCCTGTATACCCCCTAAGCTTACTGTATACCCCCTAAGCCTGCTGTATACCCCCTAAGCCTGCTGTATACCCTCTAAGCCTGCTGTATACCCCCTAAGCCTCCATGTATACGCCCTAAGCCTGCTGTATACCCCTAAGCCTCCATGTATAACCCCTAAGCCTGCCTGTATACCCCCTAAGCCTGCTATATACCACCTAAGCTCCTGTATACCCCCTAAGCCGGCATGTATACCCCTAAGCCTGCCGTATACCCCCTAAGCCTGCCTGTATACCCCTAAGCCTGCCTGTATACCCCCTAAGCCTGCCTGTATACCCCTAAGCCTGCCTGTATACCCATTAAGCCTGCCTATATACCCCTAAGCCTGCCTATATACACCCCAGCTTGCCTTTATACTCCCTAGCCTGCCTTTATACCCCCTAGACTGCCTTTATACCCCCTAGCCTGCCTTTATAACCCCTAGCCTGCCTAGATAGCCCCCAGCCTGCCTAGATACCTCCAGCCTGCCTAGATACCCCAAGCCTGCCTGCAAAGCCTCCCAGCCTGCCTATATACCCCCAGCCTGCCTTTGTACCCCTCAGCCTGCCTTTATACCCCCCAGCCTGCCTATATAGACCCCAAAAGGCTGCCGATATAGGTCTAAGTCTGCCTGCCTGAATAACACTATAGCTACCGTGAAACCTGTCTGCCTTTATAGCCCCTATAGCCTCCTAAAGCTTGCCTACCTTTATAGCCCCCGAAGCCTGCCTGTCTACTTATATGGGGCCCCTTTAGCTACCTAAACCCTACCTATATGGCCCCTATAGCCCACCTAACCCCTGTCTACCTGTATGGCTCCCTATAGCTACCTAAACCCTGCCTTTCTATATGGGCACTCTATTGGCTACCTAAACCTTGCCTATTTGGGGGCCCATATATCCTATCTAAACCCTGCCTGCCTAAATGGATCCCATATAGCCAGGGGGGCAGGTGCTGGAAAAGTCAGGTTTCTAAGATATTTGTGTCTAAATCTGCAGGGACAAGTGGTCGGGAGATGTCATCATGATGGTGGACTGGACCGGATGCAGAACAAAAGGGAAAGTCAACGACTCCTCAGAGAAACGTCACCTGTGAGTCACAAGATGTAGCTACACTGTAATCACTTATATGTCTACAAAACCTGTGTACACTGTTGTCTACCACTATTTGGTCACTGTATGGTGGTTATATACAGTCTGCAGAGCCTGTGTACACTGTTTTCTACCACTATATGGTCACAATATGGAGGTAATATACACTCTGCATAGCCTGTGTACACTGTTGTCTACCACTATATGGTCACCATATGGTGGTACTATTGGTCCTTGTGTACTGATCAGTAATAGTGTAGGGGTATTATTCAGTCACTATTTGGTGGTAATTTGTGGTCATGTTCTGGCGGTATAATCAGGTCCATATGTAGTAGTGTTATTGGTAATATTGGTTTTGGTATAGTGGATTTGTTTGGTAGCAGTATGATGGTGATATGTATGGTGAGGTATTTACCCCTTGTATTATCTACATTATCTAACAGCTTGTCCTGGTAAATGGTCGTGGTCAGGGAGGTGGGGGGGGGGCAAGGGGCCCCATCCAAAAGTTTGCTTTGGGGCCCTGGCTTCTCTAGTTACGCCCCTGATTAACACGGAGGTTCAGCTGGCAGGGCCGGACTTAGAGTGGGTGCGGTGAGAGCCAGGGCTGCTGTCAGACATCTATTAACACGACAAAAATATGACGCAGCAATGAAAACAGTCGGACTGAAGCAAATGGTGGAAGTGAGAGCTAAGACCTCGATCCTTCCTCAGAAGACAGTCAACACCTGGTTAGCGCTTGAGAAATTTTGGCCTGTACGAGAGCGCTTGCCCCTCCGTATGAGGGCGGACCAATTGAGCTTCACTTGGAAATGCTGGTGGTTATCGCTCCTGTTCCACCTAGGAGCACTTTTTCTTGGCATTCTTTTTCTCATTTTACTCAACGTGCTGGAGGAAATTGTCTCTGTTCTTGGCGTATCTGAGGCTTGGTCTAAAAAGGCACAGGCTTCACAGGTCCTGGACTTTTTCGATGGAGATAAGCTAGTAGCGGTGTTTCCGCTGCCACCACTGATCATGGCTGATGGACTTATCTCAGTGGACTTGTGTATCCGCCCTCTACCTTTTTGAGGCCAGACCTGTACTGACACTACCCCATCTTCTTCCTCCTCGTCCTCTGATGAAGCCCTCGCAAGCAAATTCTGCTGAAAAGACCACGTTGGATCTGCAGTGTCATCATCGACATCATCATCATCATCACAGGTGACTTGTTCGTCCTGAGATTCTACATCCTAGTGCTGCGGGCTACAAGCCACAGGCACTGCAAGGCATTGCCGACCGCTCGGGATTTGTGCTGACTGACCAGCTTCAGCAATTGGGCGTGAGAGCAGACAAAATCATCATCTGTGGCCTCTTGATCTTTTGAAATGCCTTCTGACCTCAACTGCATTGTGTCATCAAAGAGCTCTTCAGAACATGGATTATCCACAGTGGTGGGCACATTAGTTGACATTTGGGCTGCCTTTGCTTCAGGTTGGACAGATGCTGACGATGATGATGACGACATTTGTGGCTGTGACTTTGAGGACGAGGAGGTAAAACTGCTGGATGCAGATTGCGTTAACCACTGAAGAACAGGTTGGCGACGCTGTTCATTACTGAGATTCATAAGGTACCGACCGAGCGATGACAGGCCTGATGGTCCTGCAACTGAGGATTTGCTGGCTTGCCTGTTGTCCCCAGCACTGGAAGTAGCACCTTCTCTCGTACCTCTAGCTCCATGTCCTACACCGCTCTTTGCTCGCTTACCTCCTGTCGTTCACTTCTTGTTCAGAAAGATAAAAATGTAAAAGGTATAGAAGATTTTTTAACAGTCTCTTATTGAAAAACTGTTCTGAAAATACAGCAAATCACAGGTATTCTTAAATCCCTCTAATTTCCAACAGCCAACTAGGATTAGAAACAGAATTGTTTCTATCGAATATCTGTGAAATGCGGTCTTATGGAAGAACTGTAATACCAAATCAACAGTGATCTTCCTTCAGTCCCTGAGATTTACACCACCCAAGTAGGACTAGTAATTGATATTTTTTACCGAACTATCGTACAAGTGCGCCAAACTCAGAAGCACGGAGAGCAATATAACTATTTGCTATTTTATATGGATTAAATATGGTGTTTTAACACCACTGATAACAAACAACAGTTAAAATTGTCACCAAATTATCGGACAAGTGTGCTATTTGCGCCAAACTGACAAGCACAGAGAGCAATAAAACTGCAACCAACAAGAAAGGGACACTTTCAACTCAGTTGTGGTGGATGCTGGCAAAACAGAAGTAAAATAGAGTTCTATTTCCCTGTGATTTCACAGAAGAACAGTGTCTGCTGCAGGATCAACCCCTCCCCTTCCCCCCTGCAGCTGTACAGATCACTCAAGCTATTTCAAGTCTCTAACTAATACTAACTAAAATTGTCTAATCTTGATATATCCTAAGCTAGCTAACTACTCTGACAAGGATCCTTTTTTGTATTTAAAACGCTGGGAAACTGTCTCCTAGCTTTGAAAAAAGCTTTTCAGATAGACAGCAATGTGTTGTTTTCTAGTCACAGAGTGAAACAGAATGAGGCTGAGCAGGAAGTGCTGTCACATACATAAAATGAGGTCATGTGATTTTAGCAGCCAATGAGATCCCTACACAGCCCACTGGTGACATTGTCCACCATCCTCTGTGCTCTGCACTGATTGGTTGGCTGTCAAAATTACAGGAAGCGCCAAAAAGGGCGTGATTGTAATATATGATGACGATTATCGTTAAGATTTTATGGAAGATTATCGCATCTGGACCGCAGCAGCTGTCTGGAGCCTGGCAAGGTTAAAACTGCCTAGGAACGCCCCTGCCGCCATGGCCTTGAGTATCTGCAAATGATTACATTTCTATAACAAATCACACCTGGACATAACTTACAGGCATGCTCAGAAGCTACTAGCTGCACACAGTGGGGAAAAGAGGTCAATTCTAGAATATTCTCAATACAGTGAAATAGAAAAACAGTGCAAATAGCTTTTCTCATTATTAAACCACTATTAAACTTTTTAACCCTTTAGTAGTATGTTGTACCAGCAACTCCTATACACTGCATGGGCACTGTATGGAGGTAATATACAGTCTGCAGAGCCTGTGTACACTGGTATCTACTACTATATGGCCACAGTATGGTGGTAATATACAATCTACAGAGCCTGTGTTCAGTGGTATCTACCACTATATGGTCACTGTATGGAAGTAATATACAGTCTTTGGAGCCTGTGTACACTAGTAACTACCACTGTATGGGCAGTGTATGGTGGTAATATACATAGTTACATAGTTATATAGTTTGTAAGACCGAAAAAAGACAAGGCGTCCATCCAGTTCACCCTGTTGAGCTAAAGTGTTGATCCAGAGGAAGGCAAAAAACCCCAATGAGGCAGGATCCAATTGTCCTCATTTTAGGGAAAAAATTCCTTCCCAAATCCAATCTGGCAATTGGAATAATCCCTTGATCAACGACCCTACTCCAGAATCCTGGTCACTATGACTTGTTATATTATTACCCTCCAGAAATGCATCCAAACCCTTTTTGAACTCTGTTATTGAATTCACCATGACAATTTCCTCTGTGCAAGAGTTCCTCGGTTTCACTGCTCTTACAGTAAAGAATCCCTTTCTATGTTTATGTAGAAACTTTCGTTCCTCAAGACGTAGAGGATGCCCCTTGGTTCTTAATACAGTCCTGGGTATAAATAAATCTTGAGAGAGATCTCTATATTGACCGTATATTTAAACATATTTATTATGTCCCCCCCGAAGCCGTCTTTTCTCTAAACTAAATAACCCTAATCTTGCTTATCTTTCTGGATATTGCAGTCCACCGAGTCCTTTTACTATTTTTGTTGCCGCGTTTTACCTGTTCAAGCTCTACGATGTCTTTCCTGTACACTGGTGCCCAACACTGTCCACAATATTCCATGTGTAATCTGACCAGTGATTTGTATAATGGGAGAATAATGTTCTCATCATGTGCATCTATGCCCCTTTTAATACAACCCATGATCCTATTTGCCTTTCAGTGTCAGCTGCTGCCTGACACTGGCTGCTACAATCAAGTTTACTGTCCACCAGGATTCCCAAGTCCTTTTCCATGTCACTTTTTCCCAGCGTTTTTCTGTCTAACATGTAAACATGTAATGGATTTTTCCTCCCCATGTGCATAACCTTGCATTTATCTGTGTTAAACCTCATCTGCCATTTCTCTGCCCAGGCCTCCAACTTATTCAGATCCCTTTGTAATAACACATTATCCTCTATTGCAGTTTTTCTCAACTCTAGTCCTCAAGACCCACCAACAGGTCATGTCTTCAGGATCTCTCACAGAATGCACTGACAGTAACTATATCATCTTTGGAGAATGCACTGTCATCAATTATATCACTTGTGCAATACTGAGGAGATCCTGAAAACTTGACCTGTTGGTGGGTCTTGAGGACTGGAGTTGAGAAACACTGCTCTATTGTGTTGATTACTTTACAGAGCTTAGTATCATCTGCAAAGATCGATATTCTACTGTGCAATCCACGTGCAAGATCATTAATGGAAATGTAAAAGAGGATAGTGCCCAATACTGAGCCCTGTGGTACCCCACTAG
This sequence comes from Phyllomedusa bahiana, assembly GCA_025379985.1. Lineage (NCBI taxonomy): Eukaryota > Metazoa > Chordata > Amphibia > Anura > Hylidae > Phyllomedusa > Phyllomedusa bahiana. The sequence continues at coordinate 69,371 of JAODAL010013081.1, forward strand.
TATCAGGGATCCAGTCTGAGTAGGTACCGTTAATTACCACCCTTTGTTTTCTATCACTGAGCCAGTTGCTTATCCACTTGCACACATTTTCCCCCAGTCCAAGCATTCCATTTTGCTTAGCAACCTTTAATGTGGCACAGTATCAAATGCTTTAGAGAAATCCAGATAAATTACATCCAATGGTTCACCCTGATCCAGCCTAGAACTAACCTCCTCATAGAAGCTGATGAGATTAGTTTGACAAGACTGGTCCTTCATAAACCCATTCTGAAATGGCGTTATACATTTATTTTCAGTGAGATAGTCTAGGATAGCATCTCTGAGAAAACCTTCAAACATTTTACCCACAACAGAGGTTAAACTTACTGACCTATAGTTTCCAGGATCACTTTTTTGACCCCTTTTCGAATATTGGCACATTTGCTATGTACCAATCCTTTGGGACATACCCGTTATTAGACAGTCCATACTTATTAAGAATAGGGGCCTATCTATGACATTACTTAACTCCCTTAGGACACGTGGGTGTATACCATCAGGACCTGGGGATTTGTCTATTTTTTTTTCATTAAAGAATGAACTTTATTGCTGCAGCAAACAATATGGTACAAACAGATAGAGCACAAAGATTTAGTCAGTAACAACACAAGCATAATACAGTAGAAAAACAGTACTGAACAGGTCTGCATCATACAAGGAGTAACCATTCGCTGGAGACTGATAGTGAGTGTTATCATGAACAAATCACCTTCTAATAAAGCAGTTACGAGAGTAAACATGAGATAAGCATTCTCGTAAGGCGTCAGAGAAGAAAAAAAAAAAAAAAAGTAGAGGAGTACAGGTTAGCAAGACACTCAAATGGCCTCAACAAGATAGCAAGAAGGAGATCAGTAGCCTTCATTTCTGACCAGGAGGGGTCATATCATGTCAGAGATCCTCATCCTGGCGTGGGGAGTCCCCATGCCACGAGACCTTGAGATTTAGGCATTCCGATATGTACCAGCAGCAAACAAAAACAAAACATTACGTGACAGAAAGGGAAGGGAAGAGGAAGGGAAGCCAGCCAGTGTCGGAGAACCAACGCCATACACCACCACGCCTGATCGGTCACAGATACTAAGCAGCATAGGAGTTCTTGGACTGAACGATGCTGATCCGATTTAGAAAAGACAAGCCAGTCCCCCCCAGATCTTATAATAATTTTCAATATCATTGCGGGATTCACATTGGATCTCTTCCCATTTACAAATTTTATGTATCTCTGCGAACCAATCCGTAATTGACGGGCAGATAGGAGAACGCCAGAGCCTAGGGATCAGTCTTTGCAGCATTAAATAGGCTAATGATAAGACGGTTTTTAAGAGAACGATGCAAGCCAAGTATAGTGAGAAATAGCAACGTGACCGGATCGTTGTCAAGTTTCTGCCCTGTGACCAAAAAAATTATATGCACCACTTTGCACCAAAATGGCTGCAGGGATGAGCATTCCCACCAAATGTGCAACATGGATCCCACCCCATCAAGACAGCGCCAACAAGTACTAGTAACTGCAGGATAGAGGGTGTGCATCTAGGACGGGACTCTGTACCAGCGGGATAAAATCTTAAAGTTAAGCTCTTGAGTTTTAACTGAAATCGAGGTTCCTCGAAGTCGGGAAAATATGTCACCCTATTCCTCCATTGAGAATTCACGCGAGAGCTCCCTCTCCCACGCCCTTTGGTAAGAAAATTTGGAAGGCTCATCTGTCTGGAGCAGTAAGCCATAAATCCTGGAAAGAGCACGAGCAAGGCGAGCTCCCTGCAAGCACCAGGATTCAAATGGCAAAGGGGCTCAGCTGAAAGATAGCGATGTCTCGAAGGGTGGAGTAGGCGTTACGCAACTGATAATAATGAAGCCTGGCAAATTTCCCATGTTGTGAGATGGATACTAACTCTGAATAAGGCTTAAGCATGCCTCCTCTATACACATCCCCCATCAATGTGAACCCCCTCTCCCCACTCAACCCGAGCTCAGTTGACCATAGGGTATTCGGTAACGCTGGATTACCCGATATCGGTGTAAGTGGACCTCCCGCATCAATGATGGACATTGCCGAAGGAAAAGCTCTACAGGTGAGTATTATGGTCTGCATGGTGAGTGGGACCCGATTCAGCAATTTCTTAGGCAAAATGCTGGGTGGCAGCCCGGGAAGGGGTGCAACTGGGAAGCCAGATAAGGTGGTCTCAATTTGAACTCATAACTTGACCTTAAAACTGTGAAAACCATCTATTATCCAGGAGAAGTCCTTCCTGTCCCACCTGGAAAGGTCACCCTGGATAATGTTGAGCAAGGGGGAGAAATTTAGTTCAAATATTCTTTTAAGATTCGCCGGGATGTGGATCCCTAGGTACTTGATAGAGGAAGTGGCCCAGGAGAAGGAATAGTCGTGTTTCAGCTGAGCCACCTCCTCAGGGGACAAAGTGAGGTTCAGCGCTACACTTTTGGTCATGTTGATCTTATGATTACTGAATTGTTCGAAGGTGTTCAGAACCTGGATTGATGGTAAAGAGAGAAAGGGCTCCGTTATATACAAAAGGAGATCATCAGTGAAGGCTGAGCATTTTACTTGTAGCTTGCCACATGTAATCCCCTTTATAGATACATTGGCACGTATATCCTGGAGAAGTCGCTCCATCACCAATACATAGAGGAGCGGGGATAGAGGGCATCCCTGCATGGTACCATTACAAATGGGAAGGGGAGAGGAAAGCGAGCCATTAACTCAAACCTGTGCCTGCGGGGCATTGTACAATGCCAAGATCCTTGCATTAAATACCGGGTCCAGCCCAAGCTGCGAAAGTGCCTCAAATAGGAAGGACCAATCTACCCTGTCAAAAGCCTTCTCGGTGTCTAAGGAGAGCAGCATGCAGGGGATGTTGGACCGGTGCACGTGGTTGATCAGGGTGAAGGTCTTCAGGGTATTGTCCCTTGCCTCTCTCGCAGGCACAAATCCTACCTGGTCTAAATGTATGAGATTACTCAGCAAGGGACTTAACCTTGTCGCAATCAATTTTGCAAAGATCTTGGCATCCGTATTAATTAGCGAGATTGGCCTATAGCTCTGACACAGTGCCGGATCCTTTCTCTCCTTAGGGATGACTGTGATATGAGCCTTCAGAAATTCTGGGTCAAAAGGCGATTCACTCGACACCGTATTAAAATAGTCCAATAGAGGAGGAGTGAGTTCCTCTCAGAACCCCATAGAACTTTGCGGTGAAGCCATCTGGCCCAGGACTCTTCCCCGCTGGGAGAGAAGCTATAGCCTCTTGAAGTTCAGCCTGTGAAAAGGGTTCTTCAAGAGAATTGAGGGTGTCAGCGGAAAGGGATGGAAGGGCCGTATTTTGTAAGTAACCTCGCAAAGCAGTTAAGTGCTCCGCCTGGTTACCATTCTTTGCCGGCTTAGGCAGATTGTATAGGTTGGAATAATACTCCTGGAAGACAGTCAATATGTCCTCGGTCAGATGTTTTAATTGGCCTCCAGGGGCCTTAATCTGGGGAACAAACAGCGTGGCCCTCCTCTCCCGCAATGCATGAGCCAGATATCTGCCAGGCCTGTTGCTCCATACATAAAAGCCAGCCTCCCTAACTTGACGGTACCGCCTGTGCTTCTTCTCCATCAGAGAAAGAACCTCACACCGCAGTTGTGTCAAGAGTCTGAGGTCAGAATCAGACCCCGAATATTTATGGGATAGCTCTGCAGCGTGGAGTTCCCCCAGGAATGACTGGAGTTTAGCAGTCGCTTCGCGTTTTAGCCGGGCCCCATGTTTTATTAGGGTGCCTCGTAGAACACATTTCAGCGCTCCCCATTGAACCTGCGGAGTAGTAGTATCTTCACTGTGGTTAGCCTGGAACTCCTGAACACCAGTCTGGAGTTCTTTCAGACACAGGGCGTCCTGCAACAGAGACTCATTTAATCTCCAGGCAAACGGGGGGCGCCGAAAGTGCGGGAGATCTAGAACACAATGTATTGGAGCGTGGTCGGAGTGGGTCATGACATCAATCTTAGCGTCTACCGCAAAAGAAAGGAGGGAATGCTGTAAAAAGATAAAGTCATTACGAATGTATGACTGGTGGGGTTGGAGAAGAAAGAATAGTCTCTCTCCGCTGGGTGCATCAATCTCCATACATCCGACAGCTGCATCCCATGCATCAAATGTCTAAATCTATTAATGGTGCAGAGGGGAACAGATGGGCGACCGGTTGAGGTGTCAAGGCTGGGTTGGAGAACAAGATTAAAATCGCCGCATAAAATTACTTGTCCCTTGGCGAAGCACGTTAAGTCGTCTAGAGTTTTAACTAAGAAAGAGATCTGATTCTGATTAGGAGCATATATGTTAGCTATAGTGTACATGTGCCCCTGCAGACTGCATTTTAAGAAAACGGCCCTTGCGTCAGTGTCAGTGTGGACATCAAGGACTGTGAGAGGAAGGGATTTGTGTACCAGGATTTTGCGTGGGGTTACTGCTATGGTACCAGGCAGGTACCATAATATTTATTCCTAAGAACTCGGGCGTGATCTTGTAAAAGGTGCGTCTCTTGTAGACATACTATGTGAGATTTTGATTTATGCAAATGATATAATATCTGTGACCTCTTTTCCGGGGTATTAAAACCCTTAACATTAAGGGACGTGACTTTAACGTGATGCAATAGAGAGGCAACGTGAACACTCACCGCAGTCACCGATTGGCAGCAGGGTCCACGGCAGCTGGTCCGACACCGACTGGCTTAGGGGCCGGAAAGGAAACACTAGGGGGAACATAGAGAAAAAACAAAAAGGCCTGCAGAACATAGGCCACCAAAATAAACATAGCAGGCTATTTGCTGCGATCAGCCAATGAAAAACCACAGCCAATAACACCAATGGGTGGTCAACATGACCACGTAGGAAGATTAGGGTAAGCAGAACCAACATGTTACCAAACAATCGAAATCCATCCGGCAGGAAAGTTGGGTATGAACTATCAGACATTATAAAGAAACATATGAGAAAGCAGAAGCAGCAGTCCTCTGCTGCTTCCCGTGATGCTACTATCTGAAACGGTTGAGAGGACAGTGTTTAACCATGAGTATAACTAAGAAAGACACCAGAAGGGCCCCTTAGGGGAGATGAAAGGTAAGGGACAGGTAAGAGAAGGAGCGGAAAGAAAGGGAGAGGAGAAGAAGAGAGAAGGAAAAAAAAAAAGGGGGGGGGAAGAGGAGAAGGGCGAGGAGAAGAGAGGGAGGGGGGGGGAGAGAAGGGAGGAGGGAAAGGAGAAAGGGTAAAAAAGACAAACGTTAAGGAGGCCGCAGGAAATGGCCTCTCTCGAGTGCAAAAAGGGTCACCAGGTACATTGACAAGCAAGGCACATCACGCCTTCAGATCAGTAAAGTTCAACGGAGAGGTCCAGAGTGCTGAGCGGAGTCCTCAGGCATGCGTTTCCGCCGCGCTGCTCGTTGGGTCTTTGGGGGAGACGTCGGAAGCGGACGGCGGAGCGCCAGCTGCCTGGATGGGGAGGGCAATGGTATTGTCTGGTGTATAGCGGCCTCCCAGTCAGGCAACACAACAGGGGGCAGGTCAAGGGCAGCCGTGAAAGCGGGCAGCTCCGCTGGGGATCGCAGGGTCACCAGAGAGTCCCCTTTTTTAACTTGAAGGGCGAATGGGAAGCCCCAGCGATATTGAATTCGGCGATCCTGGAGGATAGCAAGGAGGGGCTTAAGGGCTGAGAGCATACGCAGTGTCCATCTTGATAGGTCTGGATAGAGACCAATCTTGGCATTGCCATACATAACTTCTTTCAGGAGGCGAGCCTTACGCAAGAGTACCTCTTTGAGATTCTAGTGATGGGTCCTACATATGACATCTCTCACTTGAGCTGGGTCTTGACTGTGTGGGCGGAGGGCTCTATGGGCACGGTCGAATTCGATTTAAGTGTCCTCGGGCCTGCCCAGTATCCGATTAAAGAGTGTGGTCAAAGTAGGAATAAGTTTAGAAGTACGGACGTCCTCGGGCAACCCCCGCAACCTAACATTGTTCCGCCTGTTGCGGTTTTCTAAGTCGTCCAGCTGGGCTGCTAGCTGGTTATGACCTTCAACTTGAGAAGCTAAAGAAGCTTTAAGGTTAGAGATTGCGAGATTTGCAGAGTCGTGTTGTTTCTCTAATGTTTGACATTTATCCTGTAACTCGGTGACCGCGGATTGGACCGGCTGCAGATCCTGTTTCCACGCCTGCCGCAAGTCCTGGCCTAACTGTAGCATGTCAGATTTTGATGGCAGGAGTGACAACAAAGCCCGCAACTCTGGGTGGGCGGCAAGGGCTTGAAGAGCATCCTCTGGCGGCGGTAGATGCGGCAGCCGGCCGGGGACTCCCAGTTGGGAGGAAGAATAGGCATTCGTCTTCAGCATGGCGCTAGATCGAGGAGCGGCTGGGCTGCTTCCCCATGTTGGTGTTCCTGGATGCGAAGCCCATCTATCTGCCTGAGACGGTAGGGGTCGGCTTGTTGTGGGCCTGTCAGGGGTGTTGGCTCCGGAGTCAATAGAGTGAAATAGGGATCCAGACCCTCTTTCAGTAAAATGTCCATCAGTGAAGGTTCCTGGATTATCTTGGGAAGAGGGCCTTAATACTGGCATTTTTGTCAGGCCTGCGGTCGCCGGGTGCTGAGAAGGTTGGTCATCAAAGGCCTCATGTGGATGGCAGGGATGGGTGGAATACGTATCAGCAGCTGCCGGAGCTGGACTAAGCGTCACCGTCAGGCGGGTAAGACAGGACCAGTTTTCCACAATGTGGTCAATACAGGGCATCTGAGGGGTGCATTGTTCCCCACCTCCATGTGCAAGATCTGAAGCTGGGCTCCTCAGGATCCAAGGAGAGGGATCACCGTCCGCTGTGCTCTGGTGAGGCCCCCCATGATGCAGCATGCACGTGTGGGCTGACTCATTTTCCAGGTGAGAGTCTGAGAGAGGGCTCTCTGCTGCCCAATTCACTGAGCCATCCATCCCTGTGGCCTGGTCCTCTCCCCCATGCCCCATGATCACCTCCTCACACTCGCCACCAGACTGGTGGACTTGGGCTGCATGCTCAATAATGTGCTTCCCCATGCATACAGGCTGCTGTGGCTGCACTGAATTCCCCTGGGATCTCGCTGGGGATAAGTTGCCGCGCGGACGCCGCGTGTGTAATGGCGGCTCCTTCACTTAATGGCAGAAAATGGCGGCCGATTCTGTCTGCGCTGGGATCGAGTGCTGCCTCGTGTACACAGGGTCTCCCAGGGTTACTGCGGGCTCCCCGGTGTCAGGCTCCCGTCTGAAACCACCGACTCACCTCGCCGTGAGCTACAGGGGCTAGAAGCAGGGGCTGTCTTCGGTACCTTGCAGGGCGGCAAGCGCCTGTCAGCCGGATCACGCTGCCTCTGACCACCACCGGCGTCTCCCATCTCTGGGGATTTTCAATCTTCGGAGATCCTCTGCGTGTGGGGCGGGGTCGTCAGCGCTCTCACCGATGGTTGCGGCAAGCAGCCAGTGCCCGTCTGTGAGCTCGGGTAAGTGCCTTCTTCCAGAGAGCGGGGTGAAGTCGGGGAAGATGGCTCTGAGGTGCGCGGAAGGCCGGAGGGAAAGCCTTCTCCGTCTAAGTCTTGCAGAGAGGAGAAGAAATTAGATATTGGGATATCACCCAGGGAGGGTGACTTTGGCAACTTGGATGCCTTTTTCTGGTGTCTGGGGCCCATTTTCAGGTCTTCCTCAATATCGCAAGTGGGTTCCTGCCGGGAGCTCTATCTGCGTGCGACCGTCTCCTACACATGCTAGGCCACGCCCCCCCGGATTTGTCTATTTTAATCTTCTTAAGATGGAGCTGCACTTCTTCCTGGGTTAGACAAGAAACATTTAAGTTGGAGTTTACCTCATCCCTCTGCTCATCAACAGAAAGGTCATCCTCCTCGGTAAATACAGTGGAGAAAAAATTGTTTAATAGGTTTGCTTTTTTCTCATCGCCCTCTACAATCTCTCCCTCAATACTTTTCAAAGGGCCAACATTTTCTGTTTTAATCTTTACTATTTATATCATTAAAAAATATTTTGGAGTTACTTTTACTTTCAATGGCAATATTTCTTTCTGTCTCCAGCTTTGCTGCTTTTATCATTATTTTACATATTTTGTTTTTTTCCTTATAGCTTTTTAGTGCCTCTTCACTGCCCTCCTGTTTTAGTAGTTGGAAAGCTGTATTTTTGTTATTTTTTGAATCCTTTACATCTCTGTTGATCCACATTGGGTTTTTCCTGTTCCTAATTATTTTATTACCATAAGGAATGTACCTCTCACAGTGGGTGCCTAAGATGTTTTTTAAAAATATCCCATTTTTTATTTGTTCTGCTATTTTTAAACACCTTGTCCCAGTCAATACGGTTTAGGGCCTCCCTAAGGAGAATAAAATTAGCCTTCCTAACATTGAGTGCTTTTGTGTCTCCTCGACAAAAAACTCTATTGAAGGATAAATGGATATTTATTATATTTTGGTCACTATTTCCTAGGTGCCCCTCAACCTGAACCTTTGTTACTCTATCAGGTCTATTAGTGAATATTAAGTCTAGAAGGGCCTTTCCTCTTGTTGGTTCCTGCACCATTTGGGAAAGGTAATTATCTTTAGTTATTGACAAAAACCTGTTTCTTTTATGAGAGCTATATGTTTCAGTTTCCCAATTTATGTCTGGGTAGTTAAAGTCACCCAGAATAACAACCTCATTCTGTTTAGCCTCCTCATCTATTTGCCTGCGGAGAACATCTTCTATGGGTTCTGTTATATTTGGGGGCCTATAGCAGACCCCTATTAGGATTATATTATTGTTGTAACCCCCTAGTATATTTACCCATAATGATTCCACATGTTCATTTCCTGTATCTATATTTTCCTGCAGAGTTGGCTTCAGACATGATTTTACATAGAGACACTAAACATATATATATTGCCGCTTAAATCAGTAGGATATAAACACGCTCATGGGTCTATTTCTGGAAGTCTCCCTTAGCTTCCCAAATGTCCATGTAAATCCAATAGAAACCGCAGACCCGGTAATCTTCAAATATCCACATTCATTTATTTCATAGCATACGTTTATAGCCAGACAATTTAGTTTAAGGCTACGTACAGAAACGATAAGTCATATTCAGACTAGCAGCGTGGTGCATCAAACAAGCCAGGTAAATACCTTATAAGCGCTCTGTTGGCGTTCAAGTCGCTAGGAGTAGCATGGACAACCGGCCGAACGTTGCATCCGTGCAGCGTTCGGCCGGTTGTCCATGCTACTCCTAGCGACTTGAACGCCAACAGAGCGCTTATAAGGTATTTACCTGGCTTGTTTGAAGTACCACGCTGCTAGTCTGAATATGACTTATCGTTTCTGTACGTAGCCTTAAACTAAACTGTCTGGCTATAAACGTATGCTATGAAAGAAATGAATTTGGATATTTGAAGATTATCGGGTCTGCGATTTCTATTGGTTTTACATAGAGACAGACACCTCCGCCCTTCCGGACTTTAGGATCTCTTTTAAATAGACTGTAACCTGTAAGCTAACTGCCCAGTTGTAGCTCTCGTCCAGCCATGTCTCAGTTATCCCCACTATGTCATATTTTTCTTCAGCTATTAATAATTCGAGTTCATTTATTTTGTTGGTCCGACTCCTGGCATTGGTCAGAATGCAATTTAGAGATTTTTCAGTTTTTATTCCTTTCTCCCTTTTTCCTTTTTAACTATTGCTACACCCCCTACCTCCACTCCACCCCCTGTTTTATTCCTATTTCACAGCTCTCTATCTTCACTATGTAGCATGCTATATTTGTAGTTACCCTCCCCCTCAGTCCCTAGTTTAAATAATCCTCCAAATTCCTGGCCATTTTGTCCCCCAATATAGCTGCACCCTCCCGATTTAGTGTCACGTCAGACCATTTGTAACCGTTTACATCAGCATGGTCTGCATGCCAGATGACCGTTAATGGTACCTGACTGGCGCCTGACCTGGCTGATGCACAGGGCTCTCCTTGAGGTCTCCAAAATCATTGGTTCCATAATTTCTGCTCAGAGTGAATTGACTTTCATCATTGAACAGCATTGAGGAACACTGGTCCCTCGTCTGGCATAGATGCTCCCTGGCAATGACAATGATGCCTGTACCTGGTGGTGTGGTCAGGTCATCTAGCACGCAGACCACACTGATGTAACCGGTTACGAATGGTCTGACATGACACTTGCATGAAGTTACCACTAGAGGTCCTCACTGTCCTGATTTACTTTATAAATATCTAATTCATGAAGCTTAATTGGAAAATAAATAAGTAAATCAATAAATGGAAACAACAATTCAGTTAATAAATAGATTGGTCAATTTAGAATGATAAAAATGTGATGTATGATAAATCGATCTTTAAAAAGGAAAAGATTATGTCACTTGATGATTTGTATCAGGCTCGCTAATAGATTATTCACATAGTGCTAATACTCAGAATATTGCGTTTGTGGTCTCACCTGTTCTATGCAAATATGCTCCTACCGGTGGATGATAATTGTGAAATAATAATTCTCGCGTATGGAAATGCTCAGAGTAGATCAAACAACTATGAGCTATATTGAGCTATATTATACTACAAGTAGGGAAGCCGAGAAGAACCAAAAAAGTTTTGTTGGTTTGGGGCGGTGTTGTATCGTTTTGATAATTTTTTGAAACATGAGGACAATGTGGTGACTGGTAAATATTTGTTGCATACATTTTTAGCTCTTGGCTACATAATTGTTTTACATTGCTGTTTCTCATATATTAATCTGAAACTGGTTAAAATAAATGTACAGCTCCAGGAGTGTTACTTCTCCACTTGCTATGGTGGTAGCTTCGGAAATCAAGATAGCTGTTTGCATCAACTTGTTTGAGTAGTGATGAGCGAACCTCGAATTTTGAGAGGTTCGCCTCGAAATTCTAGTCGAACTCAAACTTGAATTTCCCACCCCATTAAAGTCAATGGGAGAAGATGCTCGGTTAATTTTTATACCTACACAGGTGAGGAGAAGCTGCAATTAGCATCCATAACAGTAAAATGGGTACGTGGAACAACTTAGTGAAGAAAATTTGGCTCTAAGAATCACAGAAAAAAATTCACAGGCTAAAATAATTCATTTTGTTCAATGGCTAACTGAAAAGATGAGGATGGCGTAGTCACAGCAGGTACAGCGGTAGTAGCTGCTACGGGGCCCCTTTGACACATAAGAAGACAACGGTATTGGAAATGGCACATGGTAACTAGCAGGAGCCCCCTATCACTTTTTGCACCAGGACCCAAGAACATGTCATATATGTGGTGGCAGCAAGAACATCCCAACAGGGAACATGGAGGTTCAGCTGGCAGGGGCGTAATTCTAGGGGGTGCAGTGGTAGCCAGGGCTGCTGCTAGTCATCTATTAAGCGATTCATGGCCCCATGCAGCTAAATCAAATGGGGCCCCCACTCATTACTAGTTCCTATTTTTTAACATATCATTGGGCCCCTTTTTAATTAGGGCCCCAGACAGGAATACTGCCCTACTGGCACCCGTGCCAGTTACCATGTGCCATTTCCAATACCGGTGTCTTATCATGTGTCAAAGGGGATTTTGGGAAACCTCAGGATGCAGGGCCCCATAGCGGTTGCTACCACCAGGGGGGCCAACAGGGCAGTATGGGCAGTAGTCCTGTCAGGGGCCCTAATCAAAAAGGGGCCCACAAATATGTTAAAAAAATAGGAAGTAGTAATGGGTGGGGGCCCAATTTGATTTGGCTGTACAGCGCCTGAAATGGTTAATATATGACTTACGGTAGACTGACTGATGACTGATGTTAATAGATGACTGATGGAATGTGTACTTCACATTGTGAAGAAGACGTGCTACAGTTTACTAGTCGGTGACAATGGCAACTGGGACAACGAAATAGTCAGAGATCCAAGCTTGATTCATTTTGATAAATGTCAAATGATCCATATTGTCAGTGGAAGGATGGATATGTTTGTCACTTATCACCCCGACAGCTGTGCTGAATGTGCGTTCTAAGATAACACTGGCTGCTGGGCAGGATAAAACTTCTATGGTGTGCCGAGCAAGCTCAGGACGTTCATCCGTTTTGGACACCCAGAAGTTGAATGGGTTCAGACTAACTCCAAAAACATCAGGGTTGAGCCACAGGAAGTCATGGACCATAGTCTTAAGGTGGTCTCTGTGTGTCTGAATGCTTCCCTGCCTTGCAGGTGTTGGTGAGGTGGTAACAAACGAGTGTAAAATATCACCCTGTAGAGTTCTGCCACACTGCCTGTTGCTGCTATGGCTAATTGCCATTCTACTGTTGGCACATTGCTGACATTGTTCCACCGTGACATTAGAATGTGAAGAAGATGTAAAAGATGGCTCGAGTTGGTCAATGAGCACTGTCTCAAATTCCTACATTCCACAGTTAATTTGTATGGGTGGAAGGAAAGTGCTCACTTTTGATTTGTAACGTGGATCAAGGAGGGTAGCCACCCAGTAATTGCTGTTCATTTTGATTGCCTTGATGCGTGGGTCATGTTGCAGGTAATGTAGCATCCAGGCACTCATGTGTGAGATGCTGCCAAGATCTCCCAAGCCTTCTTCCTCCTCTTCTTCCTCCTCCTGAAATCTGTGCCAACCTCTTAATACCAAAGGTAAATCGGTACCGGTGGTGTCCACCCCTGCCTCATCATCTTCCTCCACTTTCTCATCCTGACCATCACCAGAGGCCTGGCTAGTCTCATGCGCTGTACACTGTGAGCTGAAATGCCGTCCTGCACCCACCCTGAAACTTGAAGCACCACCTAAAGAAGACCGATACAATTGGGAAACAGTCGGGCCTTCTACATCCTCTGTGTCCGCCTCTGTGTCCACCTCCTCCTCCATCACTGCTGGGACCTGCTGCCGCAGAGTGTCTAATGCTTGTTCCAGTAAAAATATGACCACAATGGTCAAACTGACAATGCCATCATCATTTTGGTTGCATCTTCAGAACTGTAAAGGATGTTGCAGAGATCCTTCACCTGCCTCCATCCTCTATGGCTCAACACCCCGAGGTCCACATCACTGCAACATTTCATACTGCTTAATAGCATTACCTTGCTGCCACAATTGCTGGAGCATATGGAGGGTGGAATTCCAGCGTGTTTCCACGTCAACAATGAGACGGTTGGCGCGTAGGCTCAGATGACGCTACAGAGCTGCTAGCTGTGCTGAAGAAGGGTGCGAATGCCGAAAGTGTGAGCTAAAACCTCGAGCTTTCCTCAGCAGACAGTCAAGACCCGGGTAGCACTTGAGAAATTTCTGCACAACCAGGTTCATGACGTGTGCCAGGCAAGGGATATGCGTAAGTCTACCGATCTTAAGGGCTGCAAGGAAATTTCTCCCTTTGTCGCACACCATATTGCCTGGTGCAAGGTTCTTTGCATCCAGCCACTGGTCGGTCTGAGTGCACAGAGCTGTCCACAGCGCTTGACATGCGTGTTGACAGTCTCCAAGACACATTCATTTCAGAACGGCATGGTTTCTCTTGGCACGTGATGCTACCCGTGGAGGTTGAGGATAAGGACTCTGCAGCATCCCGGCAGTGTGGAAGACAGTCGGCCGAGACCCATCACCAGAGGTACTGTCATCCACCCAACTCAGCCAGTGAGCAGTCAGTGAGATGTAACTCCCTTGACCGTGCTTACTAGTCCATGTGTCCTTAGTAAGATGGACTTTGGTGGACACAGATGCAGCCGATGCGCTTGAGATCATTTCTGCAATGTGGCTGACCATTGCAGGGACAGCTTGCCTGGCAAAGAAATGCCTGCTCGGCATCTGATATTGGGGGCATGTCAGGGCTATGACGTTGCGGAACCCATCTGTGTCCACCAAGTGGAAAGGCAACATTTCCAAGGCCAACAGCCTAGCAATGCCGACATTCAGGCTTTTAGATTTGGGATGGCTGGGGTGAAAGCGTTTCTTATGCTCCCACAACTGGTACACAGAAGGCTAGCTGCTGGACTGGCCGCTGTACGGCGTGCAGGTCAGACTGGTGGAAGGGGAAGTTGAAGACTGTGTTGCTGGTGGTGGGAATCGGCCGACAGTATCTAGGACTGGGGATGGTGCTTGCTCATACTGCTCTGGCACATCGGCAGCAGAGGACCACTTGGGTTTGGACGTGGCAGAGGAGGAGGAGGCAGAGAGGTCACAATGATTGGAAACCCAGGACCTGTGTGGCCTTTTTTCACCAAGTGACTCTTCCAAGGCAATTCATGCATGTGCCTGTTCATGCTGGTGGTGCTTAAACTCTTTAGATTGTTTCCTCTACTGAGGCATTGAAAGCAAATCCGGCATATGACATCAGTCGGCGAATCTGAGCCTTGATCTAAAAAGGCCCAGACTTCACAGGTCCTGCACCTCTTTGACTGTGATAACCTAGTAGCAGTGTTTCCGCTGCCACCACTGACCACGGCTGGTGTAGTAGTGTCAGCGGACTTGTGCGACCACCCTCTCCCTTTCTGCAGCCGGACCTGCAGAGATGATGGATCGTAAAAGTAATAAAACATAAAAAAATATAGAAAAATTATATAGTTGTTATTGTAAAGTTATTATGTCATTTATACCGCACGGTGAATGCTGTAAAAATTGAAGCCTAAAAAACAATGGTGAAACTGTATCTTTTCCCCTCGTTTTCATAGACAATGCTGAAAAAGACTGTGAAACACTTGTGAGCCCAAAAAAAACCAATAAACCAATAGAATCAATGGCGCTTTAAAATAAATAATAATAATAATAATAATAATAATAATAATAATAATAATAATAATAATAACCCCGAAATGAGATCCGTGAGGGGTGTTGAATCCAAAATGGGGCGACTTCTGGAAGGCTTCATCTGTTCTGGTACTATGGAGGCTTTGTAAATGTGACATAGTACCCACCAAAATCTGCATTCCAAAAGCCAAATAGCACTCCCTCCCTTGTACACCCTGCCATGCACTCAAACAGCAGTTTACACCCACATTTTGGTAATTGACAGACTTGATATAAATTGTGTAACAAATTTTGGGGTGCTTTTTTTTCCAGGGTTCCTTGTAAAAATGAAACATTTTCTGCTAAAATTGCAGATTGTTGAAAAAAAATTTCCTTCTCAGAGCCTAACACTAAAAAAATTTGTGAAACACATGTGGGGTCAATATACTCACTACACCAGGGGCATAACTTTGGTTCAAAAAGTGTGTGGGGGGGGAGGGATTTTTCCTCGCCTTCCCTTTCACTTCTCCTCCCTTCTCTTCTCTTCTCTCCTCTCCTCTCCCTGCAGTGAAGTGGCCCCCTCTAACCTGGCTAGGAGGTCTGAGGGACTGCTGTGAGCGTCCCTAGCAGGTCCAGGCGGAGTCCTTATGGCAAACACTTTTGGTGCAATCCGTAAGTTTATGAGTGGCTCTCTAATTACTGAAGTTTAGAGCCGGACTGGGACTAAAATGCAGCCCTGTAGCCCCATTTTTTCAGAGCACTATATAAAATGAAAGGGGTGCTCTGATTGATTGCCATGGGCAAGAAAGAAAGTCTTTGACCTAGACAGTTTTCATACATGTGGCTCTACAGTATGTATCACTAGAAAACAATCTCTAAATCACATGCATAAGTAAAAGTATCAAAAAGTTATTATCACATAAAGTGACACATGTCAGATTTCAAAAAATGAGCTTTGTCAGGAAGGTGAAAACTGTCTGCAGCGGTAAGGGGTTAATTTGTATTTATTGCATGAATGCCCAGACGCTTAGCGAATGAAGCATCCACGAAATTGGAAGCTGATCCTGAATCCACAAAAGCACTCCCAGATTCACACATGGAAAAATATGAAATTTTTACTGGAAGTAACAACTTTTTTGACACAATATAGAATACTTGTTCGCCTAGGTGACCTTCCCGCGAGTCAGCTAGGCGCTAGAGTTTTTCCAGCCAGGGATTCTTTTCGGGACACTCACGGATGCAGTGATCTTCTACGCCACAGTAGAAGCACCATCCCTGGATGCGATGTGAGGTCCTGCGGTCACTGGCAGCACCCACAGAAGAGGCCCCTATCTGCATAGGCTCCTCAGGGGTTATCGACGAACTCACAGGTTCTGGGGTGGTGGCAGAGCGGAGCAGTGGAGTAAAGCGGGCAACGGAGAAAGGGTCTGTTCCCGACGTCTCTCCTAATCCATCTGTCCAGTCCAGCTGCCAAAGCGATAGCTTCATCCAGAGTGCCCAGAGTATGATAAGCCACCAACATGTCCTTAACCCCTTAACGACCTTGGACGTATGAGTACGTCCCAGGGCCGCTAAGGGGCTTTGCAGGGGGATCGCGCCGCGTCCCCCCCGCACAGCCGCCGGGTGTTAGCGGAAAATCGCCGCTAACACCCGGCAGTAACAGCGCCGGTGTGTGGCTCCGTCCGCTGGCGCTGTTTTACCCATCAGGCGCCGCGGCCAAGTTGGCCGCGGCGTCTGAATTAACGTCAATCGGTGCCGCGCACCGATCGGTGCGGTGATCGGCATCAGCGCAGCTATGCTGCGCCGATCCGTTCACCGGGCATTGTGGTGGGGAGTCTTGTGAAGGCTCCCGTCACTTACCCTGGCCGGTTTGCCCCACTTCCGTCCGCAGACAGGAAGTGGGGAAACCACCATCTTTGTACACCCTAATGCATTGTCTATGCAATGCATTAGGTTGTATTAACAATCACGCCACCTAGTGGTCAAGTACCACAGGTGGCCTCAATGTTACAGTAAAAAAAAAAAAAAATTAAGTTTTAAAGTACAAAAAAAAAAAGTATTAAAAGTTCAACTCACCCCGCTTTCCCCATTTTATAAATAAAATCATTAAAATAATAAAAAAGTTACACATATTTGGTATTGCCGCGTCCGAAAAAGTCTGATCTATAAAAATATAACATCATTTATCCCGTACGCTGAACACCGTAGAAGAAAAAAAATTCCAAACACCAAAATTGCGTTTTTTGGTCATTTTACGTCACTCAAAAAATGGAATAAAAATGATCAAAAAAGTCGCATGCATTCCAAACTGCTAGCAATAAAAAGTAAGCTTCAGCCCGCAAAAAATGCCCCCTCACTGATGTCCGTAGGTGTTAGTACAAAAAAGTTATTGGTTGCAGAAAATGGCGCCGTGGCGCAAATTTCAAAAATAGAAAATGTTTGGAATTTTTTTACGGTACCAAAACATAACGGAAACTCTACATGTTTGGTATTGCCGGATGCGTAACAACCTGTAGAATACAGATAACACATTTACCGGAGATTGAACGCCTTAAAAGCAAAACCCACGCAAGCATGGCGGAAATACGTTTTTTTTTCACAATTTGTCCTACTTGGAATTTTTTTGCGGTTTCCCAGTATATTCTATAGTATAGTGAATAACACCATTAGAAAGTACATCTTGTCCCGCAAAATAAAAGCCCTCAGGTGGCTATGTAGGTGGAAAAATAAAAAAGTTATGGCTTTCAGAAGACGAGGAGGGAAAAACGAACGTGTCACCAAAAAAAAAACGCCTGGTCCTTAAGGGGTTAACATGGTCAGCTAATCCTACCCGGCACCTGAGGGCTGGGTCGTTCCACCCTGACGGAACACAGCAGTGAAATTCAGAGGCATACTCCTCTACAGTCCTCTTACCCTGCCTTAAGGTGGTGAGCTGAGTCTCAGCCAACGCCTCCCTATCAGGGTCGTTAAAGAGAAGTCACAAGGAGACAAAAAATCTATCTACTGAAGACAATTCAGGCTAGTCAGGGGGTTGTGAGAATGCCCACTACTGGGGGGACCCTTGGAGAAGGGACATAAGAATTCCCACTCTCTGTTCTTCATTACCTGAGGTACGTGGGTGGAGTCAAAAAAACACCCGACATCCTTCCTTAAAAGTCAGAAAGGCCCTCCTGTCACCCAAAAACCTATCGGGTAACTGAATGGGGGTTCCACAAAAGGAAGAAGCAATGCTGGAGGACTCCCACCCTGGGGGTACCCTGGGAGGTCTCCTGCTGCTTTACACTCAGCGCCAGATCTTGGACCAACTGGGTATGTCCCTGTATCTGCTCCACCAGTGCAGTCATGGGGTTCATGGTGCGTGGGAAGCAGTAATGTATGGCCTGAGAAAATGTCACGTCAGAGGCAGTGCAGTGGGCCCTGACTGACACCCAGCCCACTGTCCCTGCCTACTTGGTGTGTTGCCCTAAATGGCAGACCCCAACTGGACGAAAAATCCTACGCTACTACGTTCAGGGCGTCTGGGGAACGCAGAGTCAGACAGTCCGGGTTGATAATGATACGGCTACGTCAAAGCTACGAAACATCAACCAGAAGAATTACGGGAAGCAAGCCAAAGGTCAAAACACAGAAAGTAACGTGGTATAGAATCAGAGGTCAGAAACGTAGTCGAAGAGATAGCCAAGGTCAGGTATTCAGGAGTAAGTAAGCAAGGAAATCAGGAGAAGTGCAAGGGATAACCTTTCTCAGGCAAAAACTGCCAGTACTGAGCAGGTTTAAATGAGGCGCCCGGACCCCACCCCAGTAGCTGATTGGTCGGCCTCCGGGTCCACCTATTGGCCAGTGCGACACACCCTCTGACCTGATTAAAAGCCAAGCTGTCACTCCTAGGTTCATCAGCCCGGCCTCTCCCTGGGTGTGTCGACTGGCCAGAGGGATTAACCTCTATAGTGCCTTGCTGCTCCACGGCAGAAACGTGTGCCATGACAGTTACCCGGCGACAGCCGCGAAACCTGAAAGATCTGAAGAAGATCTCAATGGCCCAAATCTCTGCTGGTCAAGAACTACAAGAAATTTCTGATCTCTGTAGCTGCAGACAAATGTTTATGTGCCAAATATTAAGTTCTCTTTTTAAATTGTATCAAATATGTATTTCATGCACTAAAATTCAAGTTCATTATTTAAAATTTATACAATGTGATTTACTTTTTTTTAGATTCTGTCTCTCACAGTTGAAGTGAACCTACGATAAAAATTACAGACCTCTCCATTCTTTGTGAGTTAAAAAAAAGTAGCAAAATTGCCAGTGTATCAAATACTTTTTTTCCCCACTGTATACTGCTTACACCTGTTCAATAGGCAAACAGTTCTATATTACAATTGTATGATATACTGAATCCTTGACTTAATCAGCCAAAAACTTCAATCATTCAAAGTCTCCTCAACATCTACTTCCAATTTGTCTAACAGCTGTTTGCAGCCTTTGGTGGTCTACAAATGTTTTGCACTTTACAACATACAGGGCTACATGTATGAACGTGGCTGCGCCAGATAGCTGGCATCTTTTCAGCCCAATATCAGGCGCAGCCCCGTTCGCTACATTTTTAAATCTCCCGCATGCCACTCCAGGGCACGTTACGGCGAGGCACACTAGAACTGTAGCAAAGCTACATATTTATAGCTTCGCTACAGCAATTATAGGCACATTACTGCTGGAACAGGTAGAGCACTTTCAAAGTGGTTTACCTGATCCAGAAATCTCACCCAAATGCTAGAATGCGCCTGATTCATGACCTGCTGTAGAGCGGGTTAATAAATCAGGCGCATTCTATGCCTGTATAGTGCGCATGAAATTTGGCGTGCTTCTTGTGGCCCCTATTCTTCTGGGTGGCTTAGTAGACCTTATTGCCCAGACGTCAATATGCTTAGTGGGCTATAGTCTTAGATCATGTCCATATGGCAATTGTAAATTACCGGTCAAATTCTATAACAGAATTCGATAGTATTTTACAATCGTTTTTTGTTTTTTAGCACATTTTTTGTTACTGATTTTGCTGTCGGTTTTTGGGTTTGGCCGGTCTGTTGATGTTGAACAGTACATTTTCCAGTAGAAATTCGGCAGGAGAATGTACATGTTCCAAATTTTTTGACACAGTTTTCAAAAATCTCAGCTGTATAAACTACAGATTGTTTTTTTTACTGAGGTCTATTAGGATATTCTACAGTCGGATTTTGACAGATTTCAAATCCGAAATCCGTGTCGAAATCCAGGCTGTGTAGACAAGCCCCTATGTATAGCTCTGCTTTTACAAGAGGTGTCAGTGAGTGGTGCTGGGAATACACTTTAAGAAAGCACTTTCACACTAAGGCTATGTTCACACGGCTTAAAATGGGCCGTATTTCAGTCCGTAATTACGCGCCGAAGTGCGCAAATTACGGGCTGAAAATGGCCCATTCATTACGGTAATCCACAGTTCTCATAGAGAACTATGGATTACGTCTCCTCTCCCTGCTCGGCGAATATGCCGAGGGTGGCGATAATTCACATGTCACTTTCTAACGGCGTATACGCGCCGCTAACAGTGATTCTCTATGGGCCAGCGAGGTGCCGGCCCCCCGCTCCCTCCCCTGCTCCCGCCCCGCCCCCGGTCACACGGCGTAATTGCGGGGCGTAATTACGCCCTGCATTTAAGCCGTGTGAACCTAGCCTAACACTCGTGTAAATCCTACATAAAGAGTAAATCACTCACTCTCTTTAGGAGATAGTGGTAAAAGAAGCACACAAGCACTGCAATCAGAAATATCACTTCGCTCAACAACTAATCAGGCTGATATTATCATATTCAAGATTCTAAGGTTTGTCCCATTAAGGGGGTTCTACCACGAAGTAAGATTGACAAATGAAATAATAAACATTTTCACCGTTCATCATTATTGAGTATTCTGCACCATTCTTGTTTTAGTTGCTCCCTTAGTGATCCATAGTGTACAGCTTGTCTAAGGGATACGACAAGAGATGAGAGCTCCTCAGTCCTGACTGCCAATGTCGGACTGGATCCTTCGGTAGGCCCCTGGCCTGACACATCAGCACTTGCAGCCACAGGTAGCCGGGCCCGGCCCGCATATCATGCCTAAGAACGCCCAGGCCCTCTGTCCCACGAGCATGTCTGTATGGGTGCTTAGCCACTGCTCCACTATTCTGCCTAGTAAGGCTAAGGCCCTAAGCCTCAGATCTACTAGGAGTCAGCCCCGGGTCTTCATGCAGGCGGCGTGAAGACGTCATATCATTGCGCCGCCTGTGCCGGGTTTCACTAGGAGAAGCCCGGCAGTGAAGCCTGCCACATCCGCTCGTCGGGAAACAGGAAAAGGTGAGTGTATTTTTTCTTCACCTAATAGGGTCTAACCTGCCTGGGGACTATCTACTGCCTACCTGGGGGCAAGCTAGTGTACCTATCTGGGGACAATTGACCTACTTATCTGGGGGCAATTTACCTACCTACCTGGGTGCAATCTACCTATCTAGGGGGTAATTTACCTACTTATCTGGGGGCAATTTACCAGCCTTTCTGGAGGCAATCTACCTACCTATCTGGGGCAATCTATCTACCTGGGGCAATTTACCTATCTGGGGGCAAACTACCTATCTGGGGACAAACTACCTACCTACCTGGGGGCAAATTATCTACCTAACTGGGGGCAATCCACCTACCTATCTGGGGGGAAACTATCTACCTGGGGGCTATCTACCTATCTGGGGGCAATATACCTACCTACGGAGGGGCAATTTTCCTAACTGGGGGCAATCTATCTACTTGTGGGCATGCTAACTGTCTGGGGGGAAAATACCTACCTATCGGGGGCAATTTGCCTACCTATGTGGGGGCAATCTACCTGCCTATCTGGAGGCAAACTACCTACCTAACTGGGTGCAATTTAACTACCAGGGGGCAATCTACCTACCTACCATGAGCCTAACTACTGCCTACTTACCTACCTAGGGATCTACCTACCTATGTGGGGTCTAACTACTGCCTACCTACCTATGGGCAATCTACCTACCTAACTGGGGCCAAACTACTGCCTAACTACCTATGGACAATCTACCTACCTGGGGCCTAGCTACTGCCTACTTAAGGACATTGTACCTACCTATCTGGGGCTTTACTATTGCCTGCCTACCTACCTGTGGCCAATCTACCTTCCTATGGCCTAACTACCTACCTGGGGCCAATCTACTATCTAAACACCTGCTGCCTACATACCTGGGGCTTATCTACTGCCTACTTAGCTGGGGTCTACAAACCTTCCTACCTAGGGGCCTACTTACCTAGGGTCTACCTACCTTGAGCCTATCCACCCATCTGCTTGAGGCCTACCTATCTACCTGGGGTCTACCTATCTACCTGAGGTCTATCCCATTTACCTATAGACATAGGGCTTGCTTACTCACGTACCTGAAGCCCCTAACTTAGGGGACTACTTTATTAAAAGGGTCTCTACCTATCTGTAGTAGCATATTTAGCATTCATGCTGCCCTAGGCATTATAGATGGCTGTCAGCCAAATGCTGATTATTGTTTTCGTACAGGTTTCCTCTCTGGATTACATTGGACGATTGTTAGATCCATTTCTTTAATAAAATGGTCAGTGAGGGCTGGTGTTGGGGAGTGTTTATTTAAATAAAGTGTTTTTATGTTGTTTCGGTGTATTTTTTTACTAGTGTTGAGCGATTTTTATCGACAAAGTTGAAATCGGCAAGGTTTTTATAGTGATCGAAATTTTCAGATCATGCGATAATTAAGGTTAAAATCTGTGCATCATCTATTAAGATCGCGCCATTTTCGGCGCTTCCTGTCATTTTGGCGGCCAGCAAATCAGATTACAGAATAGAGCAGGGTGAGATGTGTCTGCGACGTCATGAGTGGGATGTGTATGGTTGCAATTGGCTGGAAAAATCACATGACCTCGTTTTACATAGACAGCGTTTCCTGTTTCAGCCTCAGTGTCTCTCAGCGTCTCATAGGAATAGGACGTGCGCTCTGCCTGTGGCCAAACAGCTCAGCGAAATTAGTCTATTTCTGCACAGAGAAACCTCTACTATTAGCTGTGATCCTTCCAATTTAGTTAGATTAGAGATTTGAAGATTTTATGTAGTTAGCTAGAGAATTTTAAAGCTGCATCTACCGCTGTAAAGTCACGGTGGGAGTGGGGGGGGGCCTGCGGGCGAACACAGACAAGCTCTATCTATAAAGAACACTGGATAAAGTTCACCAAGACTTAGTGTAGACATTGTAGTGCAATATCTTTATTATTAACAGTTTGCTATTGAAATATTAGCTGGATATTGGGCAGCATGAACTTATATTGGATACACATCATTTCTAGTAACTGCAGGTCTCTTTGTTAGGTGCAAAACTCCACTTTATTATCAGTATAACATTTCAGATAGGTGTTCATTTCAATTTTACCCAGTCCCCCGTTTTTTATTTA
>JAODAL010013082.1:0-92646 GCA_025379985.1 Phyllomedusa bahiana
CTTTCCCCTCCTCCCCCCGGGGTTCCTCTCTGTGGGGTGTGACCGGGCTCCTCCTCCCCGGGGTTCCCCTCTGTGGCTGTGACGGGGGGCCCCCTCCCCGGGTTCCTCTCGGGGCTGTGATGGGGTCTCCTTTCCCCCCCCGGGGGGTTCCCTCTGTGGGTGTGATCGGGGTTCCTCCTGCCCCGGGTTTCCCCCTCTGGGGCTGTGTCGGGGTCTCCCTCCCCCCGGGGGGACCTCCCCTGTGGGCTGTGATCGGGGGTTTTTCCTCCCCCGGGGGTACCTCCTGTGGGGTGGTTGGGGGTCTCCCCCTGCCCCCCGGGGTTTCCTCTTGTGGCTGGATGGGGGGCTCCCTTTCCCCCCCGGGGGTTTCCTCTCTTGGGCTGTGTCGGGGTTCCCCCTCCCCCGGGGGTTTCCCTCCTGGGCTGTGTCGGGGGTCTCCCTTTCCTCCCCCGGGGTTTCCCCCCCTGTGGGCTGTGATCGGGGTCCCTTCCCCCCGGGGTTCCCTCGTGGGGGTTTTGGGGTCCCTCCTGCCCCCGGGGGGTTTTCTTGTGGGCCTTTGGGCGGGGTCTCTCCGCCCCGGGGTTTCCTCTTTGGGCTGTGAAACGGCTCCCTCCTGCCCCGGGTTCCCCTCCCTTTGGGGTGTGGTCGGGGGTTTCCCCCTGCCCCGGGGGGCCCCCTTTTTTGGGCTGTGGGTCGGGGTTTCCTCTCCCGGGGGGCCTCCTGTGGGCTGTGTCGGGGTCTTTCCCCGCCCCGGGGTTCCTCCTGTGGGCTGTGTCGGGTCTCTCCTGCCCCCGGGGTCTCCTTCTTGGGGCTGTGTCGGGGCCCTCCTCCCCCGGGGTTTCCTCCTGGGTGGTTTGGGGGGGTTTTCCCCTGCCCCGGGGTATCCCCTTTTGTGGGGGTTGTCGGGGTCTCCCCCTGCCCCCGGGGTCTCCTCTTTTGGGTGTGACGGGGGCCCTCCTGCCCCCGGGGTCTCCTCTCTGTGGGCTGTGATCGGGGTCTCCTCCTGCCCCGGGGTATCCTCTCTGTGGGCTGTGATCGGGGTCTCCTCCTGCCCCGGGGTCTCCTCTCTGTGGGCTGGTTCGGGGTCTCCTCCTGCCCCCGGGGTCTCCTCTCTGTGGGCTGTGGTCGGGGTCTCTTCCTGCCCCCGGATTATCCTCGCTGTGGTCGGGGTCTCCTCCTGCCCCCGGGGTCTCCTCTCTGTGGGCTGTGATCGGGGTCTCCTCCTGCCCCCGGGGTATCCTCGCTGTGGTCGGGGTCTCTCCCTGCCCCCGGGGTATCCTCTCTGTGGGCTGTGATCGGGGTCTCTTCCTGCCCCCGGGGTCTCCTCGCTGTGGTCGGGGTCTCCTCCTGCCCCCGGGGTATCCTCTCTGTGGGCTGTGTTCGGGGTCTCTTCCTGCCCCCGGGGTATCCTCTCTGTGGGCTGTGATCGGGGTCTCCTCCTGCCCCCCGGGGGATCCTCCGTGGCTTGTGATCGGGGTCTCCTCCTGCCCCGGGGTTTCCTCTCTGTGGGCTGTGATCGGGGGGGTCTCCTCCTGCCCCCGGGGTATCCTCTCTGTGGGCTGTGTTCGGGGTCTCCTCCTGCCCCCGGGGTCTCCTCTCTGTGGGCTGTGATCGGGGCCTCTCCTCCTGCCCCGGGGTCTCCTCTCTGTGGGCTGTGATCGGGGTCTCTCCTCCTGCCCCCGGGGTATCCTCTCTGTGCTGTGATCGGGGGTCTCCTCCTCCCCCGGGGTCTCCTCTCTGTGGGCTGTGGGCGGGGTCTCGTCCTGCCCCCGGGGTATCCTCTCTGTGGGCTGGATCGGGTTCCTCCTCCCCGGGGTCTCCTCTCTGTGGGCTGTGATCGGGGCCTCTCCTCCTGCCCCGGGGTCTCCTCTCTGTGGGCTGTGATCAGGGTCTCCTCCTGCCCCCGGGGTCTCCTCTCTGTGGGCTGTGATCGGGGTCTCCTCCTGCCCCCGGGGGCATCCTCACATGGGCTGTGATCGGGGGGTCTCTTCCTGCCTCCGGGGTATCCTCACTGTGGTTGGGGTCTCTTCCTGCCCCCGGGGTATCCTCGCTGTGGTTGGGGTCTCTTCCTGCCCCCGGGGTCTCCTCTCTGTGGCTGTGATCTGGGGTCTCCCCTGGCCCGGGGTCTCCTCTCTGTGGGCTGTTTGGGCGGGTCTCCTTTCCCGCCCCCGGGTTCCTCCCCCTGTGGGCTGTGGTTGGGGTCTCCTCCTGCCCCCGGGGTATCCTCTCTGTGGGCTGTGATCGGGGTCTCCTCCTGCCCCCGGGGTATCCTCTCTGTGGGCTGTGATCGGGGTCTCCTCCTGCCCCGGGGTCTCCTCGGTGTGGGCTGTGATCGGGGGTCTCCCCCCCGGGGTTCCTCCCGTGGGCTGTGATCGGGGTCTTTCCCCCTGCCCCGGGTATCCTCTCTGTGGCTGATCGGGGTCTCCCTCCTGCCCCGGGGTACCTCTCTGTGGGCTGGATCGGGGTCTCCTCCTGCCCCCGGGGTTCCTCCTGTGGGCTGTGTCGGGGTCTCCTTCCCGCCCCGGGTTTTCCTCGGGGTGTGTCGGGGGTCTCCTCCTGCCCCGGGGTCTCCTCTCTGTGGGCTGTGTCGGGGGCTCTTTCCCGCCCCCGGGGTTCCTCTCTGTGGGGTGTGTCGGGGTCTCCTCCTGCCCCGGGTATCCTCCTTGGGGTGGGTTCGGGGTCTCTCTCCTGCCCCGGGGTATCCTCTCTGTGGGCTGTGGTCGGGGTCTCTCCCTGCCCCGGGGGTTCCTCTCTGTGGGGTTTTGTTGGGGTCTCCTCCCCCCCGGGGTTTTCCTCTCTGTGGGCTGTGGTCGGGGTCTCCTCCTCCCCCGGGGTATCCTCTCTGTGGGCTGTGATCGGGTCTCTTCCTGCCCGGGGGTTCCTCTCTGTGGGCTGTGATTTGGGGCTCTCTCCCGCCCCGGGGTTCCTCTCTTGGGCTGTGATCGGGGTCTCCCCCCTGCCTTCCCCGGTATCCTCTCTGTGGGCTGTGTCGGGGTCCTCCTCGTGCCCCGGGGTCTCCTCTCGTGGGCTGTGGTCGGGGTCCCCTCCTGCCCCCGGGGCTCCCCTGTGGGCTTGTCGGGGGCCTCCTTCCTGCCCCCGGGTCTCCCCTCGTGGGCTTGATCGGGTCCTCCTCCTGCCCCGGGCTCCCTCTTGGGCTGTGTCGGTCCCTCCTGCCCCCGGGTAACTCTTGCTGTGGTCGGGGTTCTCTCCTGCCCCCTGGTCCCTCCTGTGGCTGTGGACGGGTCCCTCCGGCCCCCGGGTATCCCCGTGGGGTGGGGTCTCCCCTGCCCCCGGGGTATCCTCTCTGTGGCTGTGTCGGGTCTCCTCCTGCCCCCGGGGTATCCTTTGCTGTGATGGGGTCTCTCCTGCCCCCGGGGTTCCTCTCTGTGGCCTGTGATCGGGGTCTCCTCTGCCCCGGGGTTCCTCTCTGTGGGCTGTGTCGGGGTCTCTCCCTCCTCCCCGGGTTCCCTTCTGTGGGCGTGTCGGGGTCTCCCCGCCGGGTTCCTCTCTGGGGGGCTTGATCCCTCCTCCCTGCCCCGGGTTCCTCTCTGTGGGCTGTGATCGTGTCTCCCCTGCCCCCGGGTATCCCTCTTTTGGCTTGACGGGTCTCTCTCCTGCCCCGGGTCTCCTCTCCTGGCTGTGGTCGGGGTCCCCTTCTGCCCCCGGGGTATCCTCCACTGTGTGTGATCGGGGGTCCCCCCCTCCCCCGGGTTCCTCCTGTGGGTTTCGGGTCTCCTTTCCTTGCCCCCGGTCTCCTCTCGTGGCTGTGTCGGGGTCTCCTCCCGCCCCCGGGGTCTACTCTCGGCTGTGTCGGTCCTCCTGCCCCGGTTATCCCCCCTGTGGGCTTGTGATCGCGGGGCCTCCCCCCCTGCCCCCGGGTCTCCTTCTGTGGGCTTGGTCGGGTCTCTTCCTGCCCCCGGGTATTCCTCGCTGTGGTTCCGGGGTCTCTTCCCCGCCCCCGGGTTCCTCCTGGGGCCTTTTTGTCTCTTCCTGCCCCCGGGGTCTCCCTCCTGTGGCTGTGATGGGCTCTCTCCTGCCCCGGGGTTTCGCTCCTGGGGGTGTGAGGGTCCTTTCCCGCCCCGGTATCCCCTGTGGGGTGTCAGGGGGTCTCCTCTTTTGCCCGGGTCCCTCTCTGTGGCTGTGATCTGGTCCTCCCGCCCCGGGGTTCCACTTGTTGGCCGTGATGGGTCTCCACCTGCCCCGGTATCCTCCTTGGGCGTGAAGGGCCCCCTGCCCCCCCCCCCGGGGGTTTAACGGGGTATTCCTTCCCCGGGGACCCCCTCTGCCGTGTGGGGGCCCTCCTGGGGGTTCCTCTTTGGGCTTGCCCGGGGTCTTTCCCCGCCCCGGGTTAATTGCTTGGCGGGGGTCCCTCCCCCGGGGCCCCTGTGGGCTTTCGGGGTCTCTCCCCTTGGGGTCCCTTCCGGGGCTGGTTTGGGGTCCCCTGGGCCCCCGGGGTACCTCGCTGTGGGTGGGGTTCTTCCCCTTTCCCCGGGGTTCCCTGTGGGTTTGGGGCCCCTCCCCGGGGGATCCCCCCCTGTTTTTTTCTTCCCCTTCCCCCCCTGTGGGGGGGCTCTTTGGGGTTCCCCTTTTGCTGTGGGGGGTCCTTCTGGGGATCCCCCTTGTTTAAGGGGTTTTCCCCTGCCCCCTTCCCCCTGAAGGATCGGGGTCTCCCCTCCCCGGGGTTTTTTTGGGGGGTTTTGGGGTTTCCCCGCCCCGGGGCCCCCGTGGGCCTTTTTAGGGGGGCCCCCCCGGGGGCCCCCGGGTTCCCCTGGGGCTTTTGAACTGGTCTCCTTTCCTTCCCCCCGGGTAACCCCCGTGGTTATGGTCTCCTTCCCCCGGTTCTCCCTTTTTCTTGGGATTTTTGGGTGTTTTCCCCCCCGGGGTATTCCCCCGGGTGTGGGTTTATTTTTTGGGGGTCCCTTTCTGCCCCCCCGGGGAACTCCCCTGTTTTTCCCCGCCCCCCGGGGGAATTCCCCCTGTTTGCCCCTTCCTGCCCCTTTGGGGGCTCCCCTTTTTGGGCTGTGGCCCTTTTGGTTTTCCCGCCCGGGGTAAACCCCGTGGGCTTTGTTGGGGGTCCCTTTTTCCCCCCGGGCCCCGGCCCGGCCGCCCGCTGTCGCCCAACCACCAGGTAACCCGCAGATTATTACATGACCCTGAGGCGGGGTCACTGCCGGCTGCTGGGGTCACACTCCTGAGATGGGAATCCGTTCTGTTACTGAAAACTATTGCACGCGTGTCGCATAACTGCACCATCTGTGCGTAATAGCATAAAAGCTGCTCACCTGGTGCCCTGACCGCGCTGTAGGAGCTCCTCCGTGATCTGCTCACCTGGTGCCCTGACCGCGCTGTAGGAGCTCCTCCGTGATCTGCTCACCTGGTGCCTTGACCGCGCTGTAGGAGCTCCGCCGTGATCTGCTTACCTGGTGCCTTGACCGCGCTGTGGGAGCTCCGCCGTGATTTTTTCCCATCCCTCTGTAGGAGCTCCACTGTGATCTGCCCTCCCGCTGTAGGAGCTCCACTGTGATCTGCTCTCCCTCTGTAGGAGCTCCACTGTGATCTGCCCTCCCGCTGTAGGAGCTCCGCCGTGATCCACTCACCTGGTGCCCTGACCGCGCTTTGGGAGCTCCGCCGTGATCTGCTCACCTGGTGCCCTGACCGCGCTGCGGGAGCTCCGCCGTGATCTGTCCTCCCGCTGTAGGAGCTCCACTGTGATCTGCTCACCCGCTGTAGGAGCTCCACTGTGATCTGCCCTCCCGCTGTAGGAGTTCCACTGTGATCTCCCTCCCCGCTGTAGGAGCTCCACTGTGATCTGCCCTCCCGCTGTAGGAGTTCCACTGTGATCTGCCCTCCCGCTGTAGGAGCTCCACTGTGATCTGCCCTCCCGCTGTAGGAGCTCCACTGTGATCTGCCCTCCCGCTGTAGGAGCTCCACTGTGATCTGCCCTCCCGCTGTAGGAGCTCCACTGTGATCTGCCCTCCCGCTGTAGAGCTCACTGTGTCTGCCCTCCTGCTGTAGGAGCTCCACTGTGATCTGCCCTCCCGCTGTAGGAGTGCCACTGTGATCTGCCCTCCCGTTGTAGGAGCTCCACTGTGATCTGTCTTCCCGCTGTAGGAGCTCCACTGTGATCTGCTCACTCGCTGTAGGAGCTCCACTGTGATCTGCTCACCCGCTGTAGGAGCTCCACTGTGATCTGCACTGCCGCTTTAGGAGCTCCACTGTGATCTGCTCACCGGCTGGGGGAGCTCCACTGTGATCTGCCCCTCGCTGTAGGAGCTTACTGTGACTCTCATCGGTGCCTCTGACCCGCAGGTGGAGCCCACTGTGATCTGCTCACCCCGCTGTGGGAGCCCCAACTGTGATCTGCTCTTTCCCGCTGTAGGAGCCCCACTGTGATCTGCCTCCCGCTGTAGGAGCCCCACTGTGATCTGCTCATCGCTGTGGGAAAGCTCCATTTGATCTGCTCACCCGCTGTAGGAGCTCCACTGTGATCTGCTCTTCCGCTGTAGGAGCTCCACTGTGATCTGCTCATCTGCTGTAGGAGCTCTACTGTGATCTGCTCATCTGGTGCCCTGACCGCACGGTGGGAGCTCCACTGTGATCTGCTCATCCGCTGTAGGAGCTCCACTGTGATCTGCTCATCCGCTGTAGGAGCTCCACTGTGATCTGCTCACCCTCTGTAGGAGCTCCACTGTGATCTGCCCTCCCGCTGTAGGAGCTCCACTGTGATCTGCTCACCCTCTGTAGGAGCTCCACTGTGATCTGCTCACCCTCTGTAGGAGCTCCACTGTGATCTGCTCATCCGCTGTAGGAGCTCCTCTGTGATCTGCTCACCCGCTGTAGGAGCTCCGTCTGTTCGCCTCGTGTACTTAGTGTTTCTCATTGGACTGGATCCCAACGTGGCACAGAAGATAAAGCTTTGGTTTGTTCCATTGCTGGGATTGGCTGCGGACCACAGACATGGCCGTGTGCCCGGCCGCCCACTGTGATGTGTCCTGATCGTGTGGATGTATGATGAGGGTTGCTGTTCCTCTGCAGGTCTATGGCTCCCGTCTGCGTATACTACAAGCCTCATCCGAGGACTCTGGGGAATATATCTGCCGGGTCACTAACGGCGCCGGAACACAGCAAGCCTCAATCGTTATCACAATCACCCGCGTCCCCATCCGTAAGTTGTGCGGGACGCTCCCCTGACGCCGCTCATTCTCTGTCGTTATTCATAGCCTTATCGCCCTGTGTTTCTTGCCCTTTTTTCTCGTTATTTGTGGCCTCCTCACCCTGTATTTCTCGCCCTCTTCTCTCGTTATTCGTGGCCTCCTCACCCTGTATTTCTCATCCTCTTCTCTCGTTATTCGTGGCCTCCTCGCCCTGTGTTTCTCGCCCTCTTCTCTCGTTATTCGTGGCCTCCTCGCCCTCTTCGCTCGTTATTCGTGGCCTCCTTGCCCTCTTCTCTCATATTTTTGGCCCCCCTCGCCCCCTTTTCCCCTTAAATTTTTTGTGGGTCCTCGTTTTCTTCTTCGTTTTCGTGGCCCTCCTCGCCCCGTGTTTTCCCTTTCCCCCCTTTTTCTCGTTATTCCCTGGTCCACCCTGTACTTCCCGCCCCCTTCTCTCTTTTAGTGGGGGGGCCCCCTCGCCCTCTTTTTTCTCGTTTTTTGTGGCCCTCACCCTTTTCCTGTTTTTCGTTTGGGGCCTCCCCCCCCCTGTACTTCTCGCCCCACCCCTTTTCTCCTTTTTCGTGGCCTCCTGTCCCGAATTTTCACCTCCCCTTTTTTCGTTAAATTTGTGGCCTCCTCCCCTGTGTTTTCGCCCCTTTCTCTAATTTTCGTGGCCTCCTCAACCCTCTACTCTCGTTTTTCTTTGGGCCCCCCCCCACCCTTACTTTGCCCCCCCTTCCCCTCTCTCTTCTGGCCCCCCCCCGTCCTGAATTTTCGCCCTCTTCTCTCGGAAATTTGTTGGAAACCCCCTCAAACCCCTTTTTCTCGTTTTTGGGGTCTCCTCACCCTTTTAAATTCCGCCCTCTTTATCTTAAACTTCGTGGCCCCCTCCGGTTTCCCGAAGTTTTTTCCTCCCTTTCTCGTTTCGTCTGGCCTCCTCGCCTTGTGTTACTAGCCCTTTCTTTTCGTTATTTTGTGGCCTTCCCCACCCTTTCTCTTTTTTTCGTGGCCCCCCTCACCCCTGTATTCGCGCCCTTTCTCTCTTCTTTTGGGGCCCCTCGTCCCGAAATTTTCGTCCTCCCTTTTCTCGTTTTATTTAAAGGCCTCCTCGCCCCTGTTTTTCTCGGGCCCCTTTTTCTCTCTTTCGTGGCTTTTCCCCATCCCGAATTTTCGCCCCAATTTTTCTCTTTTTTCGTGGCCCCCTTGCCCTGTGTTTTCGCCCTCTTTTTCTCCTTATTCGTGGGGCCTCCACCCCCCTTCTCTGTTTTTCTTTGGGCCCCTCAAAACCTGAAATTTTTCGGCCCCTTTTCTTTTCTTTCGTGGGGCCTCCTGCCCCCTCTTTCTCGGGTTTTTCTGGCCTCCTTTCCCTGTGTTTTTGCCTTTCTTCATTATTGTTGGCCCCCCCTCCCCCCTGTGTTTTCGCCCCCTTCTTCTCTCCCCCATTTGTGGCCTCCCCCGCCCTCTTGGTAAATTTTTCGTGGCCTCCTCTCCCTTCTTCTCTCATTTTTCGTGGCCTCCTCCCCCTGTAAATTTTTCGCCCCCCCCTTTCTCTCTCTTCGTGGCCCCCTCGTCCCGAAATTTTTGCCCCTTCCTCCCTTATTCCCTGGCCTCCTCCGCCCCCTGGTTTTTTGCCTCTTCTCTCGTTTTTCGTGGGCCCTCCTGCCCCTGTTTCTTGCCCCCTTTTCCCCTCTATTCGTGCCATTTTTCCCCCGCCCCCTTCTTTCGTTATTCATGGCCCCTTTCACCCCGTGTTTCTTGCCCTCTTTCTTTTGTTAAAATTTAAGGGGCCCCCCTGCCCCTTTTTTCTCGCCCTTTTTTTCTCGTTATTCGTGGCCCCCTCGCCCCTTTCTCCTCGTTTTTCGTGGACCCCCCTCCCATCTTTCTCATTTTTCGTTGGGCCTCCTCACCCTGTTTCTTTTCGACCTTTTCCTTTTCTCTTCGTGGCCTCCTCGTCCTGAATTTTCGCCCCCTTCCCCGTTATTCGGGCCCCCCTTTCCCTTGTTTCTTTTCCTCTTCACTTTGTTATTCGGGGGCCCCCTTGACCTGGGATTTCAAACCCCTTTTTTCTTGTTAAATTTTGGGGGGCCCCTGCCCTGTGTTTCTCGGCCCCCTTCTTCGGTTTTTCGTGGCCTCCTCACCCCTTTTTTCTGTTTTTTTGTTGGCCTCTCCCCTGTTTCTTCTCGCCCTCTTTCTCTCTATTCGTGGCCCCCCCTCTCCCTTTCGCTTTATTAAATTGTTGGGGCCCCATCGCCTCCCTCTCTTTTTTTCGTGGCGGCCTCACCCTTTTTACTTCCGCCCCCCTTTCCCCTCTCTTCGTGGCCTCCTCGTCCTGAATTTTTGACCTCTTCTCTCGTTATTCGTGGCCTCCTTGCCCTGTGTTTTTTTGCCCCCTTCTTCCCCTTTATTCTGGCCCCCCTCGCCCCGTGTTTTTCGCCCCCCCTTCTCTCGTTATTCGTGGCCTCCTCGCCCTCTTCTCTCGTTTTTCGTGGCCTTTTATCACCCTGTGTTTCCCTTTCCCTCTTCTCTCGTTTTTTCGTTTGGCCTTTCCCCCGCCCTCTTTTTCCCGTTATTCGTGGTCCCTTTCCCCGCCCTGTGTTTTTCCCCTTCTTCTCTCGTTATTCGTGGCCTCCTCACCCTCTTCTCTAGTTTTTTTTATGGGGAATTTTCCTTTACCTTTACTTCCGCCCTTTTCCTCTTATTCGTTTGGGGGTTCCCCCGCCCCCCCTTCCCCTCATTATTTTTTTGGGCCCCCTCGCCCTCCCTTTTCTCTTTTTTCGTTGGCCCCCTCACCGCCCCCGTTTTTCTAGCCTTTTTTTTTTCTCTTTCGGGGGCCCCCTGTCCGAATTTTTTGCCTTTCCCCTTTTTCTCGTTATTTCATGGCCCCAACGCCCTGTTTTTTTCTCGACTCTTTTCTCTCTCTTGTGCCTCCTCATCCCCGGAAATTTTTGCCCCCCTTTCCCCTTTTTTATTGTGGCCCCCCTCACCCTCTTTTACGTTTTTCCTGGCCCCCTCAACCTTTTACTTCTCGCCCTCTTCTCTTTTAATTTGTGGGCCTCCTTTGCCCTTTCCCCTTTGTTTTAAATTTGTGGGGCCCCCTTGCCCTGTGTTTTATTGCCCCTTTTTTTTCTCATTTTGTGGCCTTCCTCGCCCTTTTGTTTCTGCCCCATTTTCTTCTCCTTTGTTGGGCCCCTCCCCGCCCCTTCCGCTCATTATTCGTGGCCTCCTCGCCCTTTTTCTTCATTTTTTGTGGCCTCCCCCCCTGTATTCCTTTGCCTCTTCTCTCTCTTTCGTTTGGCCCCCCTCGTCCTGAAAATTTTTGCCTTTCTCTTCGTTATTTCGTGGCTCCTGCCCCCGGGTTTTTCGGCCCTCTTCTCGTTTTTCGTGGCCTCCTCGCCCCTTTTTTTCTTGCCCCCTCTTCTCTTCTATTTTGTGCCCCCTCGCCCCTTTTCTTCCTTTTTTCATGGCCTCCTTGCCCTGTGTTTCTTGCCCTCTTCTCTCGTTATTCAAGGGCCCCCTCGGGCCCGTGTTTCTCGCCCTTTTCTCGTTTTTTCGTGGGCTCCTCGCCCTCCTTTTTTCCCCGTTATTTGTGGCCCCCCCTCCCCCTCTTCTCTCGTTTTTTCGTGGGCCCTTTCCCCCACCTCTTCCCCTTTATTTTTCGGGTTTGGCCTCCCCACCCTGTTTTTTTTTCGCCCTCTTCTCTTTTCTCTTGTGGCCTCCCTCCCTGAATTTTCGCCCCCTCTTCCCCCGTTATTTTTTTTTGGCCTCTTGCCCTTTTGGTTTTTTTGCCCCCTTTCTCTCGTTATTCTTGTTTTCTCCCCCTTTCTGCCCCTCCCCCTCTTTCTTTAATCTGGCCCCCTTCCCCTTTTTTTTTTGCCCTCTTCTTCTTTTCGGCCTCCTCCCCTGTTTCTCGCCCTCTTTTCCCTTATTGTGGCCCCCTGCCACTTTTTCTCGTTATTCGTGGCCTCCTGCCCCTTTTTTTCTGCCCCCCCCCATCTTCTCTCTTTTTCTGGCCCCTCCCCGTTTTTCGCCCCTTCTTCTCTTTCGGGCCTCCCATCGCCCCTCTTCCCTCGTTATTCTGCCCCCTTGCCCTTTGTTTCTCGCCCTCTTCTCTCGTTATTCGTGGCCTCCTCGCCCTCTTCTCTCGTTATTCGTGGCCTCCTCGCCCTGTGTTTCTCGCCCTCTTCTCTCGTTATTCGTGGCCTCCTCACCCTCTTCTCTCGTTTTTCGTGGCCTCCTCACCCTGTACTTCTCGCCCTCTTCTCTCTCTATTCGTGGCCTCCTCGCCCTCTTCGCTCATTATTCGTGGCCTCCTCGCCCTCTTCTCTCGTTATTCGTGGCCTCCTCACCCTGTACTTCTCGCCCTCTTCTCTCTCTCTTCGTGGCCTCCTCGTCCTGAATTTTCGTCCTCTTCTCTCGTTATTCGTGGCCTCCTCGCCCTCTTCTCTCGTTATTCGTGGCCTCCTCGCCCTCTTCTCTCGTTATTCGTGGCCTCCTCGCCCTGTGTTTCTCGCCCTCTTCTCTCGTTATTCGTGGCCTCCTCGCCCTCTTCTCTCATCGTTATGTGCGTCGGCCTCCTCGCCCTGGTGTTCTTCGTCCCTCTTCTCTCGTATCCGTGGCCATCCTCACCCCTCTTCCCTCGAGTTATTCGGGCCGTCCTCTCGCCCTGTGTTTCTCGCCCTCTTCTCTCATTATTCGTGGCCTCCTCGCCCTGTATTTCTCATCTTCTCTCGTTATTCGTGGCCTCCTCGCCCTGTTTCTCGCCCTCTTCTCTCATTATTCGTGGCCTCCTCACCCTCTTCTCTCATTTTTTCGTGCCTTCCTCAACCCTGTACTTTCTCGCCCTTCCTCTCTCTCTATATCGTGGGCCAGACCTCGCCCTCTTCACTCTTTATTCGTGGCCTCCTCACCCTCTTCTCTCGTTATTCGTGGCCTCCTCGCCCCGTATTTCTTGCCCTCTTCCGCTGACATTTCCGGCGATGTCTCTTCTCCCCCAGCTTCGGACCCCCTCCCTGTGCTCCGGATTGAGTCGTCCTCGGGCTCGCTGGTCGAGGGGCAGACTCTGGAGCTTGACTGCCAAGTGTCTGGTTATCCCGGGGCCGAGGTCACTTGGTTCAGGCCGGGAATCCCTCTCTCTCCGAACCATCAGGTAACCACGGAGCAGGTCAGCGGCACCGGCGGCTCAGGGACCCCCTCGCTCACCGGCCCGGCCCCTGCTCATATATCCCGTCTCACTCCAGGTCTCTGGGTCACGTCTGAGGATCCTTCAAGCCTCCGCAGCTGATTCGGGAGAATACATCTGTCGTGTGAGCTCCGGAGCGGTCACTCAGCAGGCGTCCACCTTCATCACTGTGACCCGCGTATCAAGTGACCGTGAGTACCGAGCCCCGGTGGTTTGTCCACACGCTTGTGGTGAAAGTGTGGATGGTGGACATAAGCTGTGAATGTCTGGTTGGTGCCTCACTGGTCGCTTGCTGTGAATGTCCGGGTTGGTGGACAGGCGAATGGATCCGGCGTTCTGCTGAAGTGTCCCGGTTGGTGCCGCACTGGTCGCGTGCTGTGAATGTCCGGTTGGTGCCGCACTGGTCACTTGCTGTGAAGGTCCGGTTGGTGCCGCACTGGACGCTTGCTGTGAATGTCCGGTTGGTGCCGCACTGGTCACTTGCTGTGAATGTCCGGGTGGTGCCGCACTGGTCGCTTGCTGTATATGTCCGGTTGGTGCGCCACTTGTCACTTGCTTGTGAATTGTTTCCCGGTTTTGGTGCATAGCACTGGTCCACTGTTGCTGTGAAGTCTGGTTGGTGCCCGTCAATGTGTCTCATGTTCTGTGGAATGCCCGTTTATGGTGCCGCACTGGTCACTTGCTGTGAATGTCCGGGTGGTGCCGCACTGTCGCTTGACTGGAATGTCCGGTTTGGTGCCCGCACTGGTCAGCAGTTGCTGATGAATTGCCCGGTTGGTGCCGCACTGGTCGCTTGCTGTGAATGTCCGGTTGGTGCCGCACTGGTCTCTTGCTGTGAAAGTCCGGTTGGTGCCGCACTGGTCGCTTGCTGTGAATGTCCGGTTGGTGCCGCACTGGTCGCTTGCTGTGAATGTCCGGGTGGTGCCGCAGTGGTCAGTTGCTGTGAATGCCCGGATGGTGCCGCACTGGTCGCTTGCTGTGAATGCCCGGTTGGTGCCGCACTGGTCACTTGCTGTGAATGTCTGGCCGCTTGTCGGTCTTGTCCGGCACATCCACAGCTTTCCTGGGTGCGGTGCAGACGCTTCATTCTCCGTATGTTTCCAGCGTCTCCAGGTTTTGCTCTCCTTCACTCTCTGCTTCTGTCGCCTCGTTCAGCGTCCGGCCTGGTCCCGGCTCTGAGGATAGAACCCTCCTCAAACTCTGTGGCTGAAGGTCAAACTCTGGAACTGAACTGTGTGGCCTCTGGGTCGCCGCCTGTGGAGGTCACCGTGGCAGACACGGAAAAGGATGCCAGCCCTCTCTCCCCAACCAACCAGGTGAGCAGCCTCCACGTAGACCAAGTGGATCCCGGCCCGAGACCGGCCCGGCCACAGATCACTGCGGATCCGTTAACCCCTGGTTTGTCCCCAGGTGCGGGGCTCCCGTCTGCGGATCCTCCAGGCCTCTGCGGCGGACTCTGGCGAGTACATCTGCCGTGTCACCTCCGGAGCGGTCACCCGCCAGGCCACCATCACCGTCACCATCGGCCGGGCCGTCGGACCCGCTCACAGTGAGTAGCACGGCTGTATTTCTGTGGAGTAGTTCAGTCTCTCCGCTCTCCCTGACTTCTCGCTCTTCTCAGCCGGCATCACCCCCACCATCCGCATCGAGTCCCCGACCAACGCGGTGTCCGAGGGGCAGACTGTGGTCCTGAACTGCGTGGTGGAAGGACAGAGCCACCAGGAGGTGACGTGGTACAGACAGGGGCAGCCACTCTCCAGCAACCACCAGGTATTGTGCTGCACTGCCCTCCTCCTCCCTATTACCCCATCTATGGGGGCTTCATCCGCAGCGCCCTCTATCAGCCAGATTGTAGAGCGGCTGAGGGCTCCGGACACTCCTCAGGGTTTGGTGCACAATGCCCTCATCCTCCCTATTACCCCATCTATGGGGGCTTCATCCGCAGCGCCCTCTAAAAGATTGTAGAGCGGCTGAGGGCTCCGGGCACTCTTCAGGTTTTGGGGCACACTGCCCTTCACCCCCAACACCACATCTATGGGGGCTTCATCCGCAGCGCCCTCTATCAGCCAGATTGTAGAGCGGCTGAGGGCTCCGGACACTCCTCAGGTATTGGAGCACACTGTCCTCCTCCTCGCCACATTATCCCCGTCTATGGGGGCTTCATCCGCAGCGCCCTCTATCAGCCAGATTGTAGAGCAGCTGAGGGCTCCGGGTACCCCTCAGGTATCGGAGCCTTTCTCGCTGGGCGTCCCTTGCTCATCCGCTTCTGACCGGCTCTCCTCATCCGTCCGGTTTTTTAGGGTCCCCCGCCTTCGCATTCTGAACGCTTCGCCCCAGGACTCTGGTGAATACATCTGCCAGGCGAGCGGCGTTTCCGGGATCCAGGCGGCCTCCATCACCGTCTCTATTGAAGGCTCTAGACACAGTGAGTATACAGGTATATACATGATGACCTCATCAGTCTGTCAGGCTGACTCCACCCCCTTGTCTTATTCCAGACTCCGGTATCTCGGGAGCCATTCGGATCGAGCCCTCCACACAGACGGTAGAGGAAGGGCAGAGCCTGGAGCTGAGCTGCCTGATTGAAGGGCTGTCCGGCCACACGGTGACCTGGCATCGCTCTGACGGACGCCCATTGAGCCCCAATCACCAGGTAGTGGAGGCGGCGGGGGT
Organism: Phyllomedusa bahiana; assembly: GCA_025379985.1. Classification (NCBI taxonomy): domain Eukaryota; kingdom Metazoa; phylum Chordata; class Amphibia; order Anura; family Hylidae; genus Phyllomedusa; species Phyllomedusa bahiana. The sequence continues at coordinate 15,004 of JAODAL010013082.1, forward strand.
GCGCTCACCGGTGGGGTGGCCGCGCGCTGACGCTCTTCTTACCGTCTACCAGGTGGCCGGACCGCGAATGCGAATCAACAAGGCCGGAGCGGCGGACTCGGGCGAGTACGTCTGCCGGGTAAACAGCGGCTCGGGCGTCCAGGAAGCCGTCATCAGCGTCATGGTGCAGCGCTCGTCACAAGGTGAGGCCCGGACACGAAAAACGCCGCCCGCGGGTTTTCTGACCCCAGTGCCCTCACGTGCCCCGGGCCGGATTCCGCCTTTTCCCTCACTGTCACCAAAAGGGGTCCCCCGGGTTCTGTGAAGGGTCCGTGGGAAGGTCAATGCTGCCCGTGATCTGTGATGAAATCTGCAGCACAAGTGTGAACTGAGCCCTGGGCCGATCGGAGCCTCCATGAGCGGTCACACCGGGAGCCTCCGGTCAGTGTGGGGGCCCGATTCAGGCCTATGTCCAGGCGCTGCCCACACTCTGGAGCCAGAGAACCGTCCGGTACCGGGGCCCGATTCAGGCCTATGTCCAGGCGCTGCCCACACCCTGGAGCCAAAGAACCGTCCGGTACCGGGGCCCGATTCAGGCCTATGTCCAGGCGCTGCCCACACCCTGGAGCACCGGGGCCCGATCTTCCCGCTGGGGAGCCGCGTCCAGGAGCCTTCATAAAGAGCCCCCCTGTTTCTTGCCCTCATTGCCACCCCTTTCCCCGCCCCCATCACATCGAGAAAGTCCGGGGGCCCATGGGGGGGGGCAGAGGGTGGATCTGAAGTGGGGGTCATGGGGAAAATCCCAAAACCGCCCGTACCGGACACGAACGGGGGCAAGCTTCTCTCCGAATCACCAGGTAAGACGAGACCACTGATCCGGCCCCTGCAGTCCCATGTAACAGCACAGATAATGGAGATGTCCCATGTAACACCAGAGATAAACCCAAAAAACTTCTGAAGACCGATAATGGGAGATTCACCCCGCAGTCCTATGTAACACTACAGAAAACAGTGATAACTCTTTGAGTACAGATAGTGGAGTAAATGTCACCTGCAGTCCTATGTAACAGCAGGGCCATTTTGCGGTCCGGATGTCTTTGCGCCTCCGGTCTGATCTTGTGTTGTTTGCAGGTGTCCAGCTCGCGCCTCCGCATCGTCCAGGCCTCCAGCGCAGACTCCGGCGAGTACGTTTGCCGCTCCAGCTCTGCGGCGTCCGGCGTCCTGAAAGCCTCCATCATCATCAGTGTCGGCTCCGGAGCGCAGAAAAGGGTTTTCCGAATGCGACCTGGTGCGGATCACGCTGTGTGCAGGGCCCTCACTCCCTACCCTTCTTGGTTGTAGGTTGGAGACCCCGGCACTCCATCAATCCACCCAGCGCCACTATCCGCCCGGGAGAGAACGCCACCCAGGTCCCGTCCACAAGGGAGCACCCCCGTCCTTTTGTCCCCCGGGAAAAGGGGCAGAACCAGCCTCTCCAAGGTACCGGCCTCCTGCCAAGGGCAGTCCTTTCCCCCCCCCTTCCCCTCCCCGGGGGGCTCCCCTCCCCCGGGCCTGCCGGGGGCAGCTCCTCTCCCTCCTGCGCCAGCCGGGGGCAGTTTCCCCTCCCCCCTGGCCCCCCCGGCACTCCCTCCCTCCTGCGCCTGCCGCGGGCAGCTCCTCTCCCTCCTCCGCCTGCCGCGGGCACTCCCTTCCCTCCCCGCCTGCCCGGGCAGCTTTCCCCCCCTCCCCGCCGGGGGGAGCCCCTCCCCTCCCCGCGCCCGCCGGGGCAGCTCCTCTCCCCCCCTCGCCTGCCCGGGCAGCTCCCCCCCCCCCCTTTCCCCCGCCGCCGGGGGGCAGCTCCTCTCCCTCCTCCGCCCGCCAGGGGCAGCTTCTCCGTCCGCTGGAAGCAGATCCTCGCCCGCTGCGCTCACCTCCTCTCCCGCCACACACTCACCTACTCCTTCTCCCCCCCCTCCTCCCCACCCTCCCCTCCCCCTCCCGCCCCCCTTTTCCACCTGGGCCCCTCTTCTGCCCCCCTCGCTGAGCTCGCCTCCTCTCCCGCCGTGCTCGCCTCCTCTCCCGCCCGTCTCACTTTTCCCGCCGGCTCGCTTCCTCTCCTGCCTTCTCCTCGCCGCACTCGCTTCCTCTCCTGCCTTCTCCTCGACGCACCGCTTCCCCCCCCTCCTTCTCCTCCCCGCACTCCTTCCTTCCGTTGCCTTCGCGCCTCCCCCCTTCTCCTCGCCGCTCTCGCCTCCTCTCCCGCTTTCTCCTCGCCGCGCTCCCCTCCTCTCCCGCCTCCTCGCCACGTTCGCCTCCTCTCCCGCTTCCTCGCCACGCTCGCCTCCTCTCCCGCCACACTCGCCTCCTATGTCGCGCTCACCTCTCAATTGCCTTTGCAGATAATGTCCACCTCAGCACCAATGGCTCCATCATCGGCCTCACTCACCTCCTCTCCCGCCTCCTCGCCGCGCCCACCCTCTTTGCCTTTATCGCCCCTCTCCCGCCTTCTCCTCGCCGCGCTCGCCTCCTCTCTCGCCGGGGCTCCCACTCCTCTCCTCGCCGCGCTCAGCACCTCCTCTCTCCCCGGCTCCTCTCCTCCTCTCTCCCCCCCCGTGCGCCCTCGCCTCCTCTCTCCCGCCTCCTCTCCCCCTCTCCCGCCTCCTCTCCCCCTCTCCCGCCGCGCTCACCTCCTTCCACCCCCCTTTTCCCACGCTCGCCTCCTCTCCCGCCTTCTTCTCGCCGCGCTTGCCTCCTCTCCTGCCGCGCTCGCCTCCTCTCCTGCCGCGCTCGCCTCCTCTCCCGCCTCCTCTCCTGCCGTACCCGCCTCCTCTTCTGCCGTACCCGCCTCCTCTTCTGCCGTACCCGCCTCCTCTTCTGCCGTGCCCGCCTCCTCTCCTGCCGTGCTCGCCTCCTCTCCCGCCTCCTCGCCGCGTTCGCCTCCTCTTCCGCCTCCTCGCCAAGCTCGCATCCTCTCCTGCCTTCTCCTCGCCGCGCTCGCCTCCTCTCCTGCCTTCTCCTCGCCGCACTCGCCTCCTATCCCACCTCCTCGCCGCGCTCGCCTCCTCTCCCACCGTGCTCGCCTCCTCTCCCACCTCCTCGCCTCGCTCACCTCCTCTCCCACTGCGCTCGCCTCCTCTCCCGCCTCCTCGCCGCTTTCTCGTCTTCTCCCGCCTCGCTCACCTCCGCGACCGCCTCCTCTCCGAGCTCGCCTCCTCTCCTGCCGTGCTCACCTCCTCGCCGCACTCCCCTCCTCTCCCGGCTCCTCACCAGGTTCGCCTCCTCTCCCGCTTCCTCGCCGCGCTCGCCTCCTCTCCCACCACACTCGCCTCCTCTCCCGCCACGCTCACCGCCTCCTCCGCCGCGCTCACCTCTCCATTGCCTTTGCAGATAACGTCCACCTCAGCGCCAACGGCTCCGTCATCGGCCTCGCTCGCCTCCTTTCCCGCCTTCTCCTCACCGCGCTCGCCTCCTCTCCCGCCTTCTCATCGCGCTCGCCTTCTCCTCGCCGCTCTCGCCTCCTCTGCTGCCTTCTCCTCGCCGTGCTCCCCTGCTCTCCCGCCTCCTTGCCACGTTCGCCTCCTCTCCCGCTTCCTCGCCGCGCTCGACTCCTCTCCCACCACACTCGCCTCCTATGTCGCGCTCACCTCTCCATTGCCTTTGCAGATAACGTCCACCTCAGCACCAACGGCTCCATCATCGGCCTCACTCACCTCCTCTCCCACCTCTTCGCCGCGCCCACCTCTTTGCCGTGCTCGCCTCCTCTCCCGCCTTCTCCTCGCCGCGCTTGCCTCCTCTCTCGCCGCGCTCGCCTCCTCTCCCACCTCCTCTCCCCCTCACCTGCCTCCTATCCCCCTCTCCCGCAGCGCTCACCTCCTCTCCGACCTCCTCGCCGCGCTCGCCTCCTCTCCCGCCTTCTTCTCGCCGCGCTTGCTTCCTCTCCCGCCTTCTCCTCTCCGCAACCGCCTCCTCTCCTGCCGCAACCGCCTCCTCTCCTGCCACGCTCGCCTCCCCCTCCTTTCCGGCGTCCGCCTCTCCTCTCCTTGCCCGCCCTCGCCTCCTCTGCTGCCGCGCTCGCCTCCTCTGCTGCCGCGATCGCCTCATCTGCTGCCGCGCTCCCCCTCCTCGCCCCCGGCCGCTTCCTCCTCTGCGGGCCGCGGCCCGGGCCCCCTCTCCTGCTTCCGCTCGCCTCCGCCCCTGCTCCGCTCGCCTCCTCTCCTGCCTTCTCCTCGCCCCGCTCGCCTCCTCTCCTGCCTTCTCCTCGCCCCGCTCGCCTCCTCTCCTGCCTTCTCCTCGCCCCGCTCGCCTCCTCTCCTGCCTTCTCCCCCGCCCTCGCCGCCTTTCCCCTCCCCTGCCTTCTCCTCGCCGCGCTCGCCTCCTCTCCTGCCTTCTCCTCGCCGCGATCGCCTCCTCTCCTGCCTTCTCCCCGCCGCGCTCGCCTCCCGACGCGCACGCCTCCTCTCCCGCCTTCTCCTCGGCGCACTTGCCTCCTCTCCCCCTCTGCCGCCGCTCTCGCCTACTCTCCCGCCTCCTCTCCCACCTCCTCGCCGCACACGCTTCCTCTCCGCGCCCGCCTCCTCGCCGCTTTCACCTCCTCTCCCGCCTCGCTCACCTCCGCGCCCGCCTCCTCTCCGAGCTCGCCTCCTCTCCTGCCGTGCTCGCCTCCTCGCCGCACTCCCCTCCTCTCCCGGCTCCTCACCAGGTTCGCCTCCTCTCCCGCCTCCTCGCCGCGTTCGCCTCCTCTCCCGCTTCCTCGCCGCGCTCCCTCCCTCCACCCACACTCGCCTCCTCTCCCGCCACGCTCGCCGCCTCCTCCGCCGCGCTCACCTCTCCATTGCCTTTGAAGATAACGTCCACCTCAGCGCCAACGGCTCCGTCATCGGCCTCGCTCGCCTCCTTTCCCGCCTTTTCCTCACCGCGCTCGTCTCCTCTCCCCCCTTCCTGTCGCGCCGCCTCACCTCCGGCCCTTCGCCTCCTCTGGGGTCCTTCTCCCCGCCGCGCTCCCCCTCTCTCCCGCCTCCTTGCCACGTTTCCCTCCTCTCCCGTTCCTCGCCGCGCTCCCCCTCCCCCCCACCACACTGCCTCCATGTCGCGTTTACCCTCAAATTTCCTTGCAGATAATGTCCACCTCAGCACCAATGGCTCCATCATCGGCCTCACTCACCTCCTCTCCCACCTCTTCGCCGCCCCACCTCTTTGCCGTCCGCCTCCTCTCCCGCCTTCCCTCGCCGCGCTTGCCCCTCCCTCTCTCGCCCCCCTCCCTCCTCTCCCACCTCCTCTCCCCCTCACCTGCCTCCTATCCCCCCCTTTCCCCCAGCGCCATCTCCCCTCCACCTCCTCCGCCCGGGTCGCCTCCTCTCCCCCTTCTTCTGCCGCCTTGCCTCCCTCTCCCGCCTTCTCCTCTCCGCAACCGCCTCCTCTCTTGCCGCGCTCGCCTCCTCTCCTGCCGCGCTCGCCTCCTCTCCTGCCGCGCTCGCCTCCTCTGCTGCCCCGCTCGCCTCCTCTGCTGCCCCGCTCGCCTCCTCTGCTGCCCCGCTCGCCTCCTCTCCTGCCTTCTCCTCGCCGCGCTCGCCTCCTCTCCTCCTTCTCCCGCCCCCGCCCCGCCTCCTCTCCTGCCTTCCTCGCCGCGCTCGCCTCCTCTCCTGCCATCTCCTCGCCGCCTACCTCCCTCTCCCCGCCTTCCCTCCCGCCTCGCCTCACCCCTGCCTTCTCCCTTTCCCCCTCCCCCTCCTCTCCTGCCTTCTCCCCGCCGCGCTCGCCTCCCGACGCGCACGCCTCCTCTCCCGCCTTCTCCTCGGCGCACTTGCTTCCTCTCCCCCTCTGCCGCCACGCTCGCCGCTCCCGCCTCCTCTCCCGCCTCCTCTCCCACCTCCTCTCCCACCTCCTCTCCCACCTCCTCGCCGCACTCGCTTCCTCTCCGCGCCCGCCTCCTCTCCGAGCTCGCCTCCTCTCCTGCCCGTGCTCCCTCCTCGCCGCACTCCCCTCCTCTCCCGCCTCCTCATCACGTTCGCCTCCTCTCCCGCTTCCTCGCCGCGCTCACCTCCTCTTCTGCCGTGTTCGCCTCCTCTCCTGCCTTCTCCTCGCCGCGCTCGCCTCCTCTCCTGCCTTTTCCTCGCCGCCTACCTCCTCGCCGCGCTCGCCTCCTCGCCGCTCTCGCATCTTCTCCCGCCTCGCTCACCACCTCTCCCACCTCTTCGCCACGCCCACTTCCTCTCTGCGCCCACCTCCTTTCCGAGCTCTCCTCCTCTCCTGCCGTGCTCGCCTCCTCGCCGCACTCCCCTCCTCTCCCGCCTCCTCGCCACGTTCGCCTCCTCTCCCGCTCCCTCGACGCGCTCGACTCCTCTCCCACCACACTCGCCTCCTCTCCTGCCACGCTCACCTCTCCATTGCCTTTGCAGATAACGTCCACCTCAGCGCCAACGGCTCTGTCATCGGCCTCACTCGCCTCCTCTCCCGCCTTCTCCTCACCTCCGTGGCACGTTCACTTCCTCTCCCGCTTCCTCGCCGCCTCCTCCGCTGCGCTCACCTCTCCATTGACTTTGCAGATAACGTCCACCTCAGCGCCAACGGCTCCGTCATCAGCCTCGCTCACCTCCTCTCCCGCCTTCTCTCCACGCCCGCCTCCTCTCCTGCCGTGCTCGCCTCCTCGCCGCGCTCACCACCTCTCCTGCCTCCTCTCCTGCCGTGCTCGCCTCCTCTCCTGCCGTGCTCACCTCCTCTCCTGCCGTGCTCACCTCCTCTCCCGCCTTCTCCTCGAGCACTCGCCTCCTCTCCTGCCATGCTCACCTCCTCTCCTGCCGTCTTCGCCTCATCTCCCGCCTCCTCTCCTGCCGTGTTCGCCTCCTCTCCTCCGTGTTCGCCTCCTCTCCTGCCGTGTTCGCCTCCTCTCCTGCCGTGTTCGCCTCCTCTCCTGCCGTGCTCGCCTCCTCGCTGCGCTCGCCTCCTCTCCTGCCTTCTCCTCGCCGCGCTCGCCTCCTCTCCCACTTCCTCGCCGCTCTCGCCTCCTCTCCCACCTCTTCGCCTCGCCCGCCTCCTTTCCCACCGCGCTCGCCTCCTCTCCCACCTCCTCGCCGCTCTCGCCTCTTCTCCTGCCTCGCTCACCTCCTCTCCCATCTCTTCGCCACGCCCACTTCCTCTCCACGCCCGCCTCCTCTCCGTTCTCGCCTCCTCTCCTGCCGTGTTTACCTCCTCGCCGCGCTCCCCTCCTCTCCCGCCTCCTCGTCACGTTCGCCTCCTCTCCCGCTTCCGCGCCGCCGTCGCCTCCTCTCCCACCGCACTCACCTCCTCTCCTGCCACGCTCGCCGCCTCCTCCGCTGCGCTCACCTCTCCATTGCCTTTGCAGATAACGTCCACCTCAGCGCCAACGGCTCCATCATCAGCCTCGCTCACCTCCTCTCCCGCCTTCTCTCCACGCCCGCCTCCTCTCCTGCCGTGCTCACCACCTCTCTTTCCGTGCTCGCCTCCTCTCCCGCCTCTCGCCTCCCTCCGCCCCCCCTCCTCTCCGCCATGCTCGCCCTCCTCTCCTGCCGTGCTCGCCCATCTCCTCTCCTCCCGCCTGCTCGCCTCCCTCCCGCTTCGCCTCCTCGCCGTGCTCGCCTCCTCTCCTGCCGTGCTCGCCTCCTCTCCTGCCGTGCTCGCCTCCTCTCCTGCCGAGCTCGCCTCCTCTCCTGCCGTGCTCGCCTCCTCGCTGCGCTCGCCTCCTCTCCTGCCTTCTCCTCACCGCGCTCGCCTCCTCTCCCACTTCCTCGCCGCGCTCGCCTCCTCTCCCGCTTTCTCCTCGCCGAGCTCGCCTCCTCTTCTGCCGTGTTCGCCTCCTCTCCTGCCTTCTCCTCGCCGCGCTCGCCTCCTCTCCTGCCTTTTCCCCGCCGCCTACCTCCTCGCCGCGCTCGCCTCCTCTCCTGCCTCCTCGCCGCTCTCGCATCTTCTCCCGCCTCGCTCACCACCTCTCCCACCTCTTCGCCACGCCCACTTCCTCTCCGCGCCCACCTCCTCTCCGAGCTCTCCTCCTCTACTGCCGTGATCGCCGCCTTGCCGCACTCCCCTACTCTCCCGCCTCCTCGCCACGTTCGCCTCCTCTCCCGCCTCCTCGCCACGTTCGCCTCCTCTCCCGCTTCCTCGCCGCCGTCGCCTCCTCTCCCGCCACGCTCGCCGCCTCCTCCGCGGCGCTCACCTCTCCATTGCCTTTGCAGATAACGTCCACCTCAGCGCCAACGGCTCCGTCATCAGCCTCGCTCACCTCCTCTCCCGCCTTCTCTCCACGCCCGCCTCCTCTCCTGCCGTGCTCACCACCTCTCCTGCCTCCTCTCCTGCCGTGCTCGCCTCCTCTCCCGCCTTCTCCTCGCCGCACTCGCCTCCTCTCCTGCCATGCTCGCTTCCTCTCCTGCCGTGCTCGCCTCATCTCCCGCCTCCTCGCCGCATTTGCCTCCTCTCCTGCCGTGCTCGCCTCCTCTCCTGCCGTGCTCGCCTCCTCTCTGCGCTTCCCCTCCCGCGCCCTGCCTTCTCCCACACCACGCTCGCCTCCCCCACTCCTCCTCCTTCCCTCCTCTCCCAGCCTCTTTCACGCCCCTCCTCCCCCCACCTCTTCCGAGCTCCCCTCCTCCCTCCGTTTCCCCCCGCGGCTCCCTCCTCTCCCACCTCCTCGCCACTTCTCGCCCCCTTCCCTCCTCACCGCCGCCTCCTCTCCCACCCGCCAACGCTCCACTTCCTCTCCCCCAGCCTCCCCTCCCCCGAGCTCGGCCTCCCCTCCTCACTCTCCATGCCTGATTCACCTCCTCGGCTACTGCGCTCCCCTCCTCTCCCACCTCTTCGCACGTTCGCCCTCCCCGCCTCCTCGCCCACGCTGCCCTCCAACCGCCATCTTCCCAGCTCAGCTCGCCTCCTCTCCCGTCGCGCTCGCCTCCTCTCCCGCCGCCTCTTCCGCTGCGCTCACCTCTCCATTGCCTTTGCAGATAACGTCCACCTCAGCGCCAACGGCTCCGTCATCTCCATCGTAGGGGCCCATCACAAGAACCAAGGCTCGTACCGCTGCATGGCCTCCAACGCCTACGGGGCAGTGGACAGCGCCGTGACCCTGGTGGTAGAAGGTGTGTGGAGCTGGGCAGTCGCGGCACGTGGCAACATCATGGCGGCCGGGCGGAACCTTCATGTATGAACCTTGTGTTCCAGGACGCCCCACAGTGTCGGTCATTCCTCAAGGAGCGGTCAGGGTGAGGGTGGGAGAAACCATTTACCTGGAATGTTCCGGAATGGGAGACCCGCGGCCTGTGGTCAGCTGGCGCCGCACCGGCTCTAGACAGGCGATCCTGCAGCAGAACCACGTCCCCCTGGACAGCCACGCCGTGCTGCAGGTGAGTGTAGAGCGGCGACATATTACACACCACGCTCCTCTGTATTACACATTATCGGACTCTGACGCTTGGTCACGTTTTGACGTAGATTCCCTCAGCGAAGCCGGATGATTCGGGGTCTTACACCTGCGTTGGCCACAACCCGGCCGGCTCCACCCAGGTCCACGTGGACGTGCTTGTTGAAGACCGAGTGCTGCGCCCGAGTGCGCCCACAGTCACCGCCGAGCGCCCGCTGCAGGTGGTCCTGGCCGGAGAGACGGCGACGCTGCGCTGCTCCGCTGCAGGTGACGCCTCCTCCAACCACAGCCGCTCCGCTGCCGCCTCCTCCGCACACAGCCGCTCCGCTGCCGCCTCCGCCGCTCACAGCCGCTCCGCTGCCGCCTCCGCCGCACACAGCCGCTCCGCTGCCCCGCCTCCGCACACACACCGCCCTCCGCTCCCCCCTCCTCCGCACACAGCCGCTCCGCTGCCGCCTCCGCCGCTCACAGCCGCTCCGCTGCCGCCTCCGTCACACACAGCCGCTCCGCTGCCGCCTCCTCCGCACACAACCGCTCCGCTGCCGCCTCCTCCGCACACAGCCGCTCCGCTGCCGCCTCCTCCGCCGCACACAGCCGCTCCGCTGCCGCCTCCTGAAGTTACTGAATTCTCATTGACCCCAACATGCAGGAAGCCCCGCGCCCACCATCACCTGGTCCAAGCTCCGGGCCCCGTTACCATGGCAGCACCAGATTGTGAATAGCAGCCTGGTCATCCCCAGGGTCGCCCAGCAGGACTCGGGCCAGTACATCTGCAACGCCTCCAACGCCGACGGGCACGCCGAGATCTTCGTCACCCTGGATGTGGAAAGTAAGAGACGATCTGCTGCGCAGTCCTGGGTGTAGTACCCGTCAGGTTGGGGGATGTGGGTGCAGTCCTGGGAGAATTCAGGGTCGGGGATGTGGGTGCAGTCCTGGGTGTAGTCCCCGTCAGGGTCGGGGATGTGGGTGCAGTCCTGCTGTAGACAGTGATCCCCTGCTGTGACCCCCTGCTGTAGACACTGACCCCCTGCTGTAGACACTGACCCCCTGCTGTAGACACTGACCCCCTGCTGTAGACAGTGATCCCCTGCTGTGATCTCCAGATCTCCCGCTGTGACCCCCTGCTGTAGACGCTGCTGCCTCTCTCCCCCCAGATCCTCCGTACGCCACCACGGTCCCGGACGAGCTGTCGGTCAGTGTGGGTGAGCCCATCCGGCTGCAGTGCTTGGCCCACGGGACACCTCCCCTTACATTCCAGTTGAGTAAGGTGAACGGTTCGGTCCCGGGCTCGGCCGAGGTGCGGGGCGGCGTGCTGCACATCAATCAGGCGGCCGCCCCCGACGCCGGCACCTACCGCTGTGTGGTCAGCAACAAGGTGGGAGAAAGTGAGGCCGTCACCCAGATCAGCGTGCTCGGTGAGTGCGGGTCCCCGGGGGACGTGTGGGGCCGCGTGTCCTCGCCGCCTCTAGTCACTGACCGCTGAGTCTTCTCTTCCTACAGCTCCATTCTCTGTTCGGGTCTCGCCTCAGATAGACACAAAGGCCGTGGGCGACACCGCAGAGCTCACCTGCACGGTCCTCGGAGACCCCCGGGCCAAAACCCAGTGGATCAAAGAGGGAGGAGAGCTCCCAGCCAATCACAGAGTGGACGGCACCGTGCTCCGGTAAGAGGTCGGGTATTGTGTGGTGCCGGCTCCATGTGGCTGCTGGTCAAGAACCCCCCCATAACCCAGTACAGTGAGGTCACCAGCAGCTACTGCCCCCCAAAGCCGCCATCTCCCTCCAGTCACCGGCAGCTACTGCCCCTCCAGAGCCGCCATCTTCCTCCAGTCACCGGCAGCTACTGCCACTCCAGAGCCACCATCTACCTCCAGTCACCGGCAGCTACTGCCCCCCCACAGACGCCATCTTCCTCCAGTCACCGGCAGCTACTGCCCCTCCAGAGCCGCCATCTTCCTCCAGACGATGGCAGTAGCCAGTGACTAGCTACTGCCCCCCACGAGCCGCCATCCTCCTCCAGACACCGGCAGCTACTGCTCCCCAGAGCCGCCATCTCCTCCAGTCACTGGCAGCTACTGCCCCCCCAGAGCCGCCATCTTCCTCCAGTCACCGGCAGCTACTGCCCCCCACAGCCGCCATCTTCCTCCAGTCACCGGCACCTACTGCCCCTTCAGAGCTGCCATCTTCCTCCAGTCACCGGCACCTACTGCCCCTCCAGGGCCACCATCTTCCTCCAGTCACCAGCAGCTACTGCCCCCCCAAAGCCGCCATCTGCCTCCAGTCACCAGCAGCTACTGCCCCTCCAGAGCCGCCATCATCCTCCAATCACCGGCAGCTACTGCCCCTCCAGAGCCGCCATCTTCCTCCAGTCACCAGCAGCTACTGCCCCCAAAGCCACCATCTTCCTCCAGTCATCGGCAGCAACTGCCCCTCCAGAGCCCCCATCTTCCTCCAGTCACCAGCAGCTACTGCCCCCCAAAGCCACCATCTTCCTCCAGTCCCCGGCAGCTACTGCCCCTCCAGAGCCGCCCACTTCCTCCAGTCACCGGCACCTACTGCCCCTCCAGAGCCACCATCTTCCTCCAGTCACCAGCAGCTACTGCACCTCCAGAGCCGCCATCTTCCTCCAGTCACCGGCAGCTACTGCCCCCCCAAAGCCGCTATCTCCTCCATCCCACACTAAAGCCCCCCAAGCCGCCCCTCTTCCTCCAGTCACCGGCAGCTACTGCCCCTCCAGAGCCCCCATCTTCCTCCAGTCCCCGGCAGCTACTGCCCCTCCAGAGCCGCCATCTTCCTCCAGTCACCAGCAGCTACTGCCCCCCCAAAGCCACAATCTTACTCCAGTCACCGGCAGCTACTGCCCCTCCAGAGCCGCCATCTTCCTCCATCACCAGCAGCTACTGCCCCCCAAAGCCACCTTCTTCCTCCAGTCACCGGCAGCTACTGCCCCTCCAGAGCCGCCATCTTCCTCCAATCAACAGCAGCTACTGCTCCTCCAGAGCCACCATCTTCCTTCAGTCACTGGCAGCTACTGCCCCCCAAAGCCGCAATCACACAACAGTCACCGGCAGCTACTGCCCCTCCAAAGCCGCCATCTTCCTCCAGTCACCGGCAGCTACTGCCCCCAAGAGCCGCCATATTCCGCCCGTCACCGGCAGCTACTGCCCCCCCCAAGCGGCCATCTTACACCCGTCACCCGCAGCAACTGCCCCTCCCGAGCCGCCATCTTCCTCCAGTCACCGGCAGCTACTGCCCCTCCAGAGACGCCATCTTCCTCCAGTCACCCGCAGCTACTGCCCCTCCAGAGCCGCCATCTTCCTCCAGTCACCGGCAGCTACTGCCCCCCCAAAGCCGCCATCTTCCTCCAGTCACCGGCAGCTACTGCCCCTCCAGAGCCGCCATCTTCCTCCAGTCTCCAGCATGTACTGCCCCCAAAGCCACCATCTTCCTCCAGTCACCGGCAGCTACTGCCCCTCCAGAGCCGCCATCTTCCTCCAGTCACCAGCAGCTACTGCCCCCAAAGCCACCATCTTCCTCCAGTCACCGGCAGCTACTGCCCCTACAGAGCCGCCATCTTCCTCCAATCAACAGCAGCTACTGCCGCCCAGAGCCACCATCTTCCTCCAGTCACCGGCAGCTGCTGCCCCTACAGAGCCGCCATCTTCCACCAGTCACCAGCAGCTACTGCCCCTCCAAAGCCGCCATCTTCCTCCTCGGTCCGGCCGGTCTTGCAGTGCCCTGATTCTGTTGGTTGGGGAGGTGCAGCATTGGACATGTGTTTGCCCTTTGACCTGACCGCTGTATTTACTGCAGGATTCCTAATTTGGAGCGCGGGAATGACGGCACCTACACCTGCCGAGCAGTCAGCAGATTCGGACAAGCCCAGGACAGTGGGAAGTTGGTTGTTCGCTGTGAGTATCTCCTGTTTCCAGCGGTGGCCGCCCTCGGAGATCCTGCTGGTGCTTTGCGGACATTAGCACGTGTCTTCTTCTCCGCAGTGCTGCCGAAGGTCAGGATCAACATCCGCACGTCGGTGCAGACCGTCCTGGCCGGGAACTCGGTGGAGTTTGAGTGTTTGGCCATTGGAGACCCTCAGGCCAAAGTCACTTGGAGCAAGGTGGGCAGTCGCCTCCCCAGTGACGTGGTGATCAGCGGCGGCACGCTGAGGATCGAGCAGGTGAAGCAGTCGGACGCCGGCCAGTACCGCTGCACGGCCACCAACGACGTGGGCGAGGTGCAGTCCCACGTCATCCTCCACGTGCAGTGTGAGCAGAATCAGTTGTGTTCTTCAGCTTCTTCCATCGTTCCTCCTCGTTCTCTTCTCACAAATCATCATCTCTCCACAGCCGTCCCCCAGATCGCGGCCCAGCCGGAGATGAAGGAGGTCACCACCGGCTCCACCGCCGTGTTCCCCTGCCTGGCATCAGGATTTCCAGTGCCCGAAATCACATGGACAAAGGTGGGTGAAGGCCCGGTTGTGTAGATATGGGGTGTGACCATAGATCTGCTGTATACGGGGTGTGACCATAGATCTGCTGTATATGTGGTGTGACCATAGACCATAGTTGCCAACTTTTGAAATAGAAAAAGCAGGAGATTGTAGTGGCCACGCCCATCTTGTCGGTGTGCCACGCCCAATCAAAAAACCACACCCACTCCACCTAACTGCATAACGGCTTTGGAAGAAAGCCAGGTAGATGCCCTTATAGCCAGGTAGTAGTCCCCCCATAACCAGGTAGTGCCCCTTACAGGCAGGTAGATGCCCCCTTGTAGGCAAGTAGATTCCCCCCTTGTAGCCAAGTAGTGCCCTCACTGTTGCCAGGTAGATGCCCCCTCTGTTGCCAGGTAGTGCCCCCCATTGTAGCCAGGTAGTGCCCCCCTTTGTTAGCCAGGTAGATGCCCCCCTTTGTTAGCCGGGTAGATGCCCCCCTTTGTTGCCAGTAGATGCCCCCCTTTGTTAGCCAGGTAGATGCCCCCTTTGTTAGCCAGGTAGATGCCCCCTTTGTTAGCCAGGTAGATGCCCCCTTTGTTAGCCAGGTAGATGCCCCCATTGTTAGCCAGGTAGTTGCCCCCATTGTTAGCCAGGTAGTTGCCCCCATTGTTAGCCAGGTAGTGCCCCCTCTGTTGCCACGTAGATGCCCCCATTGTTAGCCAGGTAGTGCCCCCTCTGTTGCCAGGTAGTGCCCCCATTGTTAGCCAGTAGGGCCCCCATTGTTAGCGAGGTAGATGCCCCCTTTGTAGTCAGTAGATGCCCCCTCTGTTGCCAGGTAATGCCCCCATTGTAGTCAGGTTGTGCCCCCTTTGTTGTTAGGTAGTTGCCCCCATTGTAGCCAGGTAGAGCCCCCTTATAGCTACTAAAAATAAAATAATAAAAGTCACTTACCTCACCAGGCTCCTGCAGCTCCGGACGATCTCCTCATCGACGCAGGGGAAGTGAGTGCAGCCGCGCGTCACTTCCCCTGCGTCGCTGACCTGTATGTAGAGCGCACGTCGGCGCCGTACATACAGGGGGAGAAGGGAGGAGGGAGCGATCCCTCCTGCCTCCTCCCTGCACAGCGAGACTCCGGGCGGGTGAAGCGGGCGCAGCGGCCGCTTCACCCGCCTGTGGGAACGGACCGGCGCCGCTGTCATTTAAAGAGTGCCTGCTGGCGGCGGGAGTTTCGCCAACTCTGCCGGGATGGCGGGGGGGGGGGGCCAAATAGCGGGACCCCCCCGCCAAAAACGGGAGAGTTGGCAAGTATGCCATAGACCTGCTGTATACAGGGTGACCATAGATCTGCTGTATACGCGGTGTGACCATAGATCTGCTGTATACGGGGTGTGACCATAGATCTGCTGTATACGCGGTGTGACCATAGATCTGCTGTATACAGGGTGACCATAGATCTGCTGTATACAGGGTGACCATAGATCTGCTGTATACGGGTGTGACCATAGATCTGCTGTATACAGGGTGTGACCATAGATCTGCTGTATACAGGGTGACCATAGATCTGCTGTATACAGGGTGTGACCATAGATCTGCTGTATACAGGGTGACCATAGATCTGCTGTATACAGGGTGACCATAGATCTGCTGTATACGCGGTGTGACCATAGATCTGCTGTATACGGGGTGTGACCATAGATCTGCTGTATACAGGGTGTGACCATAGATCTGCTGTATACGGGGTGTGACCATAGATCTGCTGTTTAGGGGGTGAGCATATATCTGCTGTATACGGGGTATGACCATAGATCTGCTGTATACAGGGTGACCATAGATCTGCTGTATACAGGGTGACCATAGATCTGCTGTTTATGGGGTGACCATAGATCTGCTGTATACGGGGTGTGACCATAGATCTGCTGTATACGGGGTGTGACCATAGACCTGCTGTATACAGGGTGTGACCATAGATCTGCTGTATACGGGGTGTGACCATAGATCTGCTGTATACGCGGTGTGACCATAGATCTGCTGTATACAGGTGTGCCCATAGATCTGCTGTATACGGGGTGTGACCATAGACCTGCTGTATACAGGGTTTGACCATAGATCTGCTGTATACGGGTTGTGACCATAGATCTGCTGTATATGCGGTGTGACCATAGATCTGCTGTATACAGGGTGTGCCCATAGATCTGCTGTATACGGGGTGTGACCATAGACCTGCTGTATACAGGGTATGACCATAGATCTGCTGTATACGGGTTGTGACCATAGATCTGCTGTATATTCGGTGTGACCATAGACCTGCTGTATACGGGGTGTGACCATAGATCTGCTGTATACGGGGTGTGACCATAGATCTGCTGTATATGCGGTGTGACCATAGATCTGCTGTATACAGGGTATGACCATAGATCTGCTGTATACGGGGTGTGACCATAGATCTGCTGTATACGCGGTGTGACCATAGATCTGCTGTATACGCGGTGTGAACATCGATCTGCTGTATACTGGGTGACCATATATCTGCTGTATACGGGGTGACACTATATCTGCTGTATACGGGGTGTGACCATAGATCTGCTGTATACAGGGTGTGACCATAGATCTGCTGTATACAGGGTGTGACCATAGATCTGCTGTATACGGGGTGTGACCATAGATCTGCTGTATACGCGGTGTGACCATAGATCTGCTGTATACGCGGTGTGACCATAGATCTGCTGTATACGCGGTGTGACCATAGATCTGCTGTATACGGGGTGTGACCATAGATCTGCTGTATACAGGGTGTGACCATAGATCTGCTGTATACGCGGTGTGACCATAGATCTGCTGTATACGGGGTGTGACCATAGATCTGCTGTATACGGGGTGTGACCATAGATCTGCTGTATACGCGGTGTGACCATAGATCTGCTGTATACAGGGTGACCATAGATCTGCTGTATTAAGGTTGTGACCATAGATCTGCTGTATACGGGTGTGACCATAGATCTGCTGTATACGGGGTGTGACCATAGATCTGCTGTATACGGGGTGTGACCATAGATCTGCTGTATACGGGGTGTGACCATAGATCTGCTGTATACGGGGTGTGACCATAGATCTGCTGTATACGGGGTGTGACCATAGATCTGCTGTATACGGGGTGTGACCATAGATCTGTGGTTACTGGTTTTTTGACTGCTTTTTACTGGGTCACCAGTTGGAGGGAGACCTCCCCAGCGAAGCCCGAATTGAGAACAATGTTCTGACCCTCCCTTCGGTGCGGCCTGAAGACGCCGGGACCTACGTGTGCACCGCCGCCAACCGCCAGGGCAGAGTCACCGCCTTCTCCATGCTGAAAGTCCGAGGTGAGAATGGGTGGGAGAAGGGTGACGTTTTCGGAGCGGTTGTCTCGGGGTTGCTCTGTGCATAATATGGAGCCGGGTCCTGGAGCCGCATTCATGAGGGCGCGGGGTCCTGGAGCCGCATTCATGGGGGCGCGGGGTCCTGGAGCCGCATTCATGGGGGTGCGGGGTCCTGGAGCCGCATTCCTGGGGGCGGGGGTCCTGGAGCCGCATTCATGGGGGCGCGGGGTCCTGGAGCCGCATTCATGGGGGCGCGTGTCCTGGAGCCGCATTCATGGGGCGCGGGGTCCTGGACCGCATTCATGGGGCGCGGGGTCCTGGAGCCGCATTCATGGGGCGCGGGTCCTGGAGCCGCATTCATGGGGGCGCGGGTCCTGGAGCCGCATTCATGGGGGCGCGGGTCCTGGAGCCGCATTCATGGGGCGCGGGGTCCTGGAGCCGCACTCATGGGGCGGGGTCCTGAGCCGCGTATCATGGGGCGGGTCCTGGAGCCGCGTTCATGGGGGCGCGGGGTCCTGGAGCCGATTCATGGGGGCGCGGGGTCCTGGAGCCGCTTTCATGGGGGCGCGGGGTCCTGGAGCCGAGTTCATGGGGGTCAGGGTCCTGGAGCCGCATTCATGGGGCGCGGGGTCCTGGAGCCGCATTCATGGGGGCGCGTGGTCCTGGAGCCGCCTTCTTGGGGGCGCGCGGTCCTGGAGCCGCATTCATGGGGGCGCGGGGTCCTGGAGCCGCATTCATGGGGGCGCGGGGTCCTGGAGCCGCATTCATGGGGGCGCGGGGTCCTGGAGCCGCATTCATGGGGGCGCGGGGTCCTGGTGCCGTGTTCATTGGGGTCCGGGTCCTGGAGCCGCATTCATGGGGGCGCGGGGTCCTGGAGCCGCACTCATAGGGGCGCGGGGTCCTGGAGCCGCACTCATAGGGGCGCGAGGTCGGGGCTGGTGACGCTTCGGCCGCTCATCTGAGCTTCATCTTTCTGCAGAGAGAGTGGTGCCCTACTTCAGCGGACGCCCCCAGTCCTACCTCGCGCTGCCGAGCATGAAGGACGCCCACAAGAAACTCGAAATCAAGATCACCTTCCGGCCGGACAATGCCGACGGTAAGAAGCCTTGTGACTGAGAGGCGGGGGAGGGGCCTGGTACCAGTATGGCCGCCGAGCTCTGAGGACAAGGATTTATGCTGTAGATGGAAGGCATCTCCCATATGTGATATCTGCCACGGTATCCACGGCCCTCACTCCCATGTGTAATATCGGCCTCCATATCCACAGCCCTCACTCCCATGTGTAATATCGGCCTCCATATCCACAGCCCTCACTCCCATGTGTAATATCTGCCTCCATATCCACCGCCCTCACTCCCATGTGTTATATCTGCCTCCATATCCACTGCCCTCACTCCCATGTGTAATATCTGCCTCCATATCCACAGCCCTCACTCCCATGTGTGATATCTGCCGCCGTATCCACAGCCCTCACTCCCATGTGTGATATCTGCCTCCATATCCACAGCCCTCACTCCCATGTGTGATATCTGCCTCCATATCCACAGCCCTCACTCCCATGTGTAATATCTGCTCCATATCCACAGCCCTCACTCCCATGTGTGATATCTGTCACCATATCCAGACCTTATCCACTGCCCTCACTCTCATGTGTTATATCTGCCTCCATATCCACAGCCCTCACTCCCATGTGTGATATCTGCCTCCTTATCCACAGCCCTCATTCCCATGTGTAATATCTGCCAACATATCCACAGCCCTCACTCCAATGTGTAATATCTGCCACCGGATCCACAGCCCTCACTCTCCTGTGTAATATCTGCTGCTGTATCCACGGCCCTCACTCCCATGTGTAATATCTGCCGCCGGATCCACGGCCCTCTCTCCCATATATGATATCTGCCGCCGGATCCACGGCCCTCACTCCCATATATGATATCTGCCGCCGGATCCACGGCCCTCACTCCCATATATGATATCTGCCGCCGGATCCACGGCCCTCACTCCCATGTGTAATATCTGCCGCTGGATCCACGGCCCTCTCTCCCATATATGATATCTGCCGCCGGATCCACGGCCCTCACTCCCATGTGTAATATCTGCCGCTGGATCCACGGCCCTCTCTCCCATATATGATATCTGCCGCCGGATCCACGGCCCTCACTCCCATGTGTAATATCTGCCGCCGGATCCACGTCCCTCACTCCCATGTGTAATATCTGCCGCTGGATCCACGGCCCTCTCTCCCATATATGATATCTGCCGCCGGATCCACGGCCCTCACTCCCATATATGATATCTGCCGCCGGATCCACGGCCCTCACACCCATTAGATATCTGCCTCCGGATCCACGGCCCTCACTCCCATATATGATATCTGCCACCGGATCCACGGCCCTCACTCCCATGTGTGATATCTGCCGCCGTATCCACGGCCCTCACTCCCATGTGTGATATCTGTCACCATACCCACAGCCCTCACTCCCATGTGTGATATCTGCCCCGGATCCACGGCCCTCACTCCCATATTAATATCTGCCTCCGATCCACGCCCTCACTCCCATGTGTAATATCTGCCGCTGATCCACGCCCTCACTCCCATGTGTAATATCTGCCGCGGATCCACGGCCTCTCTCTCCCTATAATACTGCCACCGGATCCACGGCCCTCACTCCCATGTGTGATATCTGCCGCCGGATCCACGGCCCTCACTCCCATGTGTGATATCTGCCGCCGTATCCACAGCCCTCACCCCCATCTGCCACCATATCCACTGCCCTCACTCTCATGTGTAATATCTGCCGCCGTATCCACAGCCCTCACTCCCATGTGTGATATCTGCCCCGGATCCACGCCCTCACTCCCATGTTAATATCTGCCGCGATCCACGGCCCTCACTCCCATGTGTAATATCTGCCGCCGGATCCACGGCCCTCACTCCCATGTGTAATATCTGCCGCTGGATCCACGGCCCTCACTCCCATGTGTAATATCTGCCGCTGGATCCACGGCCCTCTCTCCCATATATGATATCTGCCGCCGGATCCACGGCCCTCACTCCCATATATGATATCTGCCGCCGGATCCACGGCCCTCACTCCCATGTGTAATATCTGCCGCTGGATCCACGGCCCTCTCTCCCATATATGATATCTGCCGCTGGATCCACGGCCCTCTCTCCCATATATGATATCTGCTGCCGGATCCACGCCCTCACTCCCATGTGTAATAACTGCAGCCGGATCCTCGGCCCTCACTCCCATGTGTAATATCTGCCGCTGGATCCACGGCCCTCTCTCCCATATATGATATCTGCCGCTGGATCCACGGACCTCACTCACATGTGTAATATCTGCCGCTGGATCCACGGACCTCACTCGCATGTGTAATATCTGCCGCTGGATCCACGGCCTCTCCAATTTTATCTGCTGCCGATCCACGGCCCCACTCCATGTGTAATATCTGCTGCTGGATCCACGGCCCTCTCTCCCATTGAATATACTGCCGCTGATCCACGGACCTCCTCCATTGTAATATCTGCCGCTGGATCCACGGCCCTCACTCTCATGTGTAATATCTGCCGCTGGATCCACGGCCCTCTCTCCCATGTGTAATATCTGCCGCCGGATCCACGGCCCTCTCCCATGTGTTATATCTGCCGCTCGATACACGGCCCTCTCTCCATTAGATATCTGCCGCGGATCCACGTCCCTCCTCCCATTGTAATATCTGCCGCCGGATCCACGTCCCTCACTCCCATGTGTAATATCTGCCGCTGGATCCACGGCCCTCTCTCCCATATATGATATCTGCCGCTGGATCCACGGACCTCACTCTCATGTGTAATATCTGCCGCTGGATCCACGCCCTACTCTCCCATTAGAATATCTGCCGCCGGATCCACGGCCCTCACTCCCATGTAATATCTGCCGCTGATCCACGGCCCTCTCTCCATTAATATCTGCCGCCCGGATCCACGGCCCTCACTCCCATAGTTAATATCTGCCGCCTGGATCCACGGCCCTCTACTCCCATATATGATATCTGCCGCCGATCCACGGCCCTCACTCCCATTGAATATCTGACGCGCGGATCCACGGCCCTCTCTCCCATGTATAATATCTGCCGCTGGATCCACGGCCCTCTCTCCCATATATGATATCTGCCGCCGGATCCACGGCCCTCACTCCCATAAGTCCAAGATTTTCTCTCTCCGTCCCTGATGGTCCTTATCATAGTCTGTTATTTCTCTATAGTCTCTATTTCTGATCCCCTGACCCTTCCCCATCTTGTCTCTTCTGACTTTACCTCCTCTTGTCTTCTCTCCAGCCCTCGTGCTGTTCTCCGGTAAGTGCTCCGGCCTCGCATGAGTCTAGAAACTTCTTCCTGATCCCCCCCATAGTGATCAAGCGTTACTGCATGAGTCCCTGTAGGACAACCCTCTGCATGGCGAGTGCTGTGCTCCTACCGGACGGGCTTCTCTGCAGTCAGTGCATGGTCCTGGCTGCGGCACCCCCTTCCCTGGTCAGTTACAAGGATGCAGCCTCCCATGATGCCTTGTGTGCTGTGTCTATCGGTGTGATGATAACCCAAGCCTTGTAGCCTATGATCCGCTATGTATCCCGATTCAGCCGCTATCACTCCCATCATCCTCTGTAGCAGTGACTCCAGTCACATGGATTTTCCGGCTTCTCGGATGCTCCCAGGTCTCATGGTAACTCTCTGCTTGGATTGTTCTAGGCATGCTGGTCTACAGCGGACAGAAGAAAAGCAAAGGAGCCGACTTCATGTCGTTCGGCCTGGTCGGAGGGCGCCCCGAATTCAGGTGAAAGTTCTGGTGGGACTCGGCTCTGGGAGCCATTTCTCTGATTGATTTATCTTAGGATTCTAGAAATATCCACAAAGGGAAATGGGACAAGCGGCCACTAGCCGGGGTCGCCTGCCTGGACTGACCCAGTGACGCCTCTTCTGTCTGATTGCAGATTTGACGCAGGTTCGGGGATGGCCACAATCCGGTATCCAATACCCGTCAGTCTGGGCGAGTTCCATACTGTGACCCTCTATAGGAACCTGAACCAGGGGTCGCTGGTCGTGGACAACCAGACACCTGTGAATGGCACCTCGCAGGTAGGTCCTCCCAGGCCTGTTATTGAGGGTTGGGGGATACGTCCTCCCAGGCCTGTTATTGAGGGTTGGGGGATACGTCCTCCCAGGCCCGTTATTGAGGGTGGGGGGGATACGCTCTCTGAGGCCCGTTATTGAGGGTGGGGGGGATACGCTCTCTAAGGCCCATTATTGAGTACCGGGGGGCAGGGACTGGTTAAATGGGTTTTGCCACGAAGTGAGTTTCTTACCTCTTATCTGCCCATGAACGCTGCAGTGGTGAGAGGGAGGGGATGAGCAGAGAGCAAGGAAGAAGGGAGTGTCTGCAATGTTTACTCAAATAATAACATTACAACCAGTGGATTGTCTATATAGCAGAAAGCCTCATACACTGCACTTTCTCCCAGCCCCTTGCAAGTTTATTCATGTTCCCTGTCATCAGATAAGAAGTGCAAACAGGCAAGCACAGCCAGATCAGCGCCTGTCAGTGTCAGTGTCTAATGTAAACTTTCAGGAAACTAAGGGCATGTAAGGAAGGCTGTAGCCCTCACAGGCTTCACTTTTGTAATTACATATATTTAGAAAAGTGATAAATTACCCATTGTGGAGGATCCCACGTCAACATTACATCGTGGCGGAACCCCTTTAATGGTGATGTGCTGCGTCGTAGCGTGTGGGGACCACCCTGTCCCGAGTGCGGTTTAGGTCCCCGCGTTCTCCATCTGTCTTTGTAGTCCTCGGCTCATGTACAGAATCCGGATGTGTCACACCTTCCTCCTCTGTGCAGGGTAAGTTCCAGGGTCTGGACCTCAATGAGGAGCTGTACCTTGGAGGGTATCCGAACTTCGAGGCCATGTCCAAGACAGACCTGAGCAGAGGCTTTGTGGGTGAGTGGAGACGTGTGCGCCCTCTTCTCCGTCTGGCCGGACACCTCTCTGATCCCTCTCCCCCCCTCCCCCAGGCTGTGTCCGTCAGCTCATCATCCAGGGTGAAGAAGTCATTTTCAAGGACTTGGACCTACGTGCAAAAGAGATTTCCAACTGCCCGACCTGCCGGGACCGACCCTGTAAGGTGAGTGGTGGCCAGATCTCCGGCGCCGTGTACAGGGTGCATAATAAATACACTTTGACACCGGCACACGGGGGCTCGGGTACCTGCTCCAGCACCTGCACACGGGGGGCTCAGGTATCTGCTCCAGCACCTGCACACGGGGGCTCAGGTATCTGCTCCAGCGCCTGCACACGGGGGCTCAGGTATCTGCTCCAGCGCCTGTACACGGGGGCTCAGGTATCTGCTCCAGCGCCTGCACACGGGGGCTCAGGTATCTGCTCCAGCGCCTGTACACGGGGGCTCATTTATCTGCTCCAGCGCCTGCACACGGGACCTCAGGTATCTGCTCCAGCGCCTGTACCCGGGGGCTCGGGGGTATCTGCTCCAGCGCCTGCACACGGGGGCTCGGGTACCTGCTCTAGCGCCTGCATGCATGGGGCTCGGCTATCTGTTCCAGCGCCTGCACACGGGGGCTCAGGTATCTGCTCCAGTGCCTGCACACGGGGGCTCGGGGGTGTCTGCTCCAGCACCTGCACACGGGGGGCTCGGGTGTCTGCTCCAGCACCTGCACACGGGGTGCTCGGGTATCTACTCCAGCACCAGCACACGGGGGGCTCGGGTGTCTGCTCCAGCGCCTGCACACGGGGGGCTCGGGTGTCTGCTCCAGCGCCTGCACACGGAGGGCTCGGGTGTCTGCTCCAGCTCCTGCACACGGGGGCTCGGGGATATCTGCTCCAGCGCTTGCACACAAGGGGCTCGGGTATCTGCTCCAGCGCCTGCACACGAGGGCTCAGGTATCTGCTCCAGCGCCTGCACACGGAGGGCTCAGGTATCTGCTCCAGCGCCTGCACACGGAGGGCTCGGGTGTCTGCTCCAGCACCTGCACACGGAGGGCTCAGGTATCTGCTCCAGCGCCTGCACACGGGGGCTCGGGGGTATCTGCTCCAGCGCGTGCACACGGGGGCTCGAGTGTCTGCTCCAGCACCTGCACACGGGGGGCTCGGGTGTCTGCTCAACCACCAGCACACGGGGGGCTCACGTATCTGCTCCAGCGCCTGCACACAGGGGCTCAGGTATCTGCTCCAGCGCCTGCACACGGGGCCTCAGGTATCTGCTCCAGCGCCTGCACACGGGGCCTCAGGTATCTGCTCCAGCGCCTGCACACGGAGGGCTCAGGTATCTGCTCCAGCGCCTGCACACGGGGGAGGGCTCAGGTATCTGCTCCAGCGCCTGCACACGGAGGGCTCGGGTGTCTGCTCCAGCGCCTGCACACGGAGGGCTCGGGTATCTGCTCCAGCGCCTGCACACGGAGGGCTCGGGTATCTGCTCCAGCGCTTGCACACGGGGGGCTCGGGTGTCTGCTCCAGCGCCTGCACACGGGGGCTCGGGGGTATCTGCTCCAGCGCCTGCACACGGGGGAGGGCTCGGGGGTATCTGCTCCAGCGCCTGCACACGGGGGAGGGCTCGGGTATCTGCACCTGCACACGGAGGGCTCGGGTATCTGCTCCAGCGCCTGCACACGGAGGTCTCGGGTGTCTGCTCCAGCGCCTGCACACGGAGGTCTCGGGTGTCTGCTCCAGCGCCTGCACACGGAGGTCTCGGGTATCTGCTCCAGCGCCTGCACACGGAGGGCTCGGGTATCTGCTCCAGCGCCTGCACACAGGGGCTCAGGTATCTGCTCCAGCGTCTGCACACGGAGGGCTCAGGTATCTGCTCCAGCGCCTGCACACGGAGGGCTCGGGTGTCTGCTCCAGCGCCTGCACACGGAGGGCTCGGGTATCTGCTCCAGCGCCTGTACACGGAGGACGCCGGTGTCTGCTCCGGCGCGTGCACACGAGGGCTCGGGTGTCTGCTCCAGCACCTGCACACGGGGGGCTCGGGTGTCTGCTCCAGCACCTGCACCCGGGGGGCTCGGGTGTCTGCTCCAGCGCCTGCACACGGGGGGCTCGGGTGTCTGCTCCAGCGCCTGCACACGGAGGGGCTCGGGTGTCTGCTCCAGCTCCTGCACACGGGGCTCGGGATATCTGCTCCAGCGCTTGCACACAAGGGCTCGGGTGTCTGCTTCAGCGCCTGCACACGGGGCTCGGGGGTATCTGCTCCAGCGTTTGCACACGGGGGAGGGCTCAGGTATCTGCTCCAGCGCCTGCACACGGAGGCTCGGGTGTCTGCTCCAACACCTGCACACGGGGGGCTCTGGGGGTATCTGCTCCAGCGCATCCACACGGGGGGCTCGAGTGTCTGCTCCAGCACCTGCACACGGGGGGCTCGGGTGTCTGCTCCAGCACCTGCACACGGGGGGCTCACGTATCTGCTCCAGCGCCTGCACACAGGGGCTCAGGTATCTGCTCCAGCGCCTGCACACGGGGCCTCAGGTATCTGCTCCAGCGCCTGCACACGGAGGGCTCAGGTATCTGCTCCAGCGCCTGCACACGGAGGGCTCAGGTATCTGCTCCAGCGCCTGCACACGGAGGGCTCGGGTGTCTGCTCCAGCGCCTGCACACGGAGGGCTCGGGTATCTGCTCCAGCGCCTGCACACGAGGGCTCGGGTGTCTGCTCCAGCGCCTGCACACGGAGGGCTCAGGTATCTGCTCCAGCGCCTGCACACGGAGGGCTCGGGTGTCTGCTCCAGCGCCTGCACACGGAGGGCTCAGGTATCTGCTCCAGCGCCTGCACACGGGGGAGGGCTCAGGTATCTGCTCCAGCGCCTACACACGGAGGCTCGGGGTGTCTGCTCCAGCACCTGCACACGGGGCTCGGGGGTATCTGCTCCAGCGCTTGCACACGGAGGGCTCAGGTATCTGCTCCAGCGCCTGCACACGGAGGGCTCAGGTATCTGCTCCAGCGCCTGCACACGGGGGCTCGGTGGTATCTGCTCCAGCGCTTGCACACGGGGGGCTCGAGTGTCTGCTCCAGCACCTGCACACGGGGGGCTCGGGTGTCTGCTCCAGCACCTGCACACTGGGGGCTCACGTATCTGCTCCAGCGCCTGCACACGGGGGCTCAGGTATCTGCTCCAGCGCCTGCACACGGGGCCTCAGGTATCTGCTCCAGCGCCTGCACACTGTGGGCTCTGGTTTCTGCTCCTGTGCCTGCACACGGAGGGCTCAGGTATCTGCTCCAGCGACTACACACGGGGGGAGGGCTCAGGTATCTGCTCCAGCGACTGCACACGGGGGAGGGCTCAGGTATCTGCTCCAGCGACTGCTCACGGAGGGCTCAGGTATCTGCTCCAGCGCCTGCACACGGAGGGCTCGGGTATCTGCTCCAGCGCCTGCACACGGAGGGCTCGAGTATCTGCTCCAGCGCTTGTCACACGGGGGCTCGGGTGTCTGCTCCAGCGCCTGCACACGGGGGCTCGGGGTATCTGCTCCAGCGCCTGCACACGGGGGAGGGCTCGGGGGTATCTGCTCCAGCGCCTGCACACGGGGGGGCTCGGGTATCTGCACCTGCACACGGAGGGCTCGGTATCTGCTCCATGCGCCTGCACACGGAGGGCTCAGTATCTGCTCCAGCGCCTGCACACGGAGGGCTCGGGTGTCTGCTCCAGCGCCTGCACACGGAGGGCTCGGGTGTCTGCTCCAGCGCCTGCACACGGAGGGCTCGGGTATCTGCTCCAGCGCCTGCACACGGAGGGCTCAGGTATCTGCTCCAGCGCCTGCACACGGAGGGCTCGGGTGTCTGCTCCAGCGCCTGCACACGGGACGCTCGGGTGTCTACTCCAGCACCTGCACACGGGGGCTCGGGTGTCTGCTCCAGCGCCTGCACACGGAGGGCTCAGGTATCTGCTCCAGCGCCTGCACACGGAGGGCTCGGGTGTCTGCTCCAGCGCCTGCACACGGGACGCTCGGGTGTCTACTCCAGCACCTGCACACGGGGGGCTCGGGTGTCTGCTCCAGCACCTGCACACGGAGGGCTCGGGTATCTGCTCCAGCGCCTGCACACGGGGGAGGGCTCGGGTATCTGCTCCAGCGCCTGCACACGGGGGAGGGCTCAGGTATCTGCTCCAGCGACTGCACACGGGGGAGGGCTCAGGTATCTGCTCCAGCGACTGCACACGGGGGAGGGCTTAGGTATCTGCTCCAGCGACTGCACACGGGGGAGGGCTCAGGTATCTGCTCCAGCGCCTGCACACGGGGGAGGGCTCGGGTATCTGCTCCAGCGCCTGCACACGGGGGGCTCAGGTATCTGCTCCAGCGCCTGCACACGGAGGGCTCGGGTGTCTGCTCCAGCGACTGCACACGGAGGGCTCGGGTATCTGCTCCAGCGTCTGCACACGGAGGGCTCGGGTATCTGCTCCAGCACCTGCACACGGAGGGCTCGGGTATCTGCTCCAGCGCCTGCACACGGAGGGCTCGGGTATCTGCTCCAGCGTCTGCACACGGAGGGCTCGGGTATCTGCTCCAGCGCCTGCACACGGAGGGCTCGGGTATCTGCTCCAGTGCCTGCACACGGAGGGCTCAGGTATCTGCTCCAGTGCCTGCACACGGAGGGCTCAGGTATCTGCTCCAGCGCCTGCACACGGAGGGCTCAGGTATCTGCTCCAGCACCTGCACACGGGGGAGGGCTCAGGTATCTGCTCCAGCGCCTGCACACGGGGGAGGGCTCAGGTATCTGCTCCAGCGACTGCTCAGGTATCTGCTCCAGCGACTGCACACGGAGGGCTCAGGTATCTGCCCACGCCTGCACACGGAGGGCTCAGGTATCTGCTCCAGCGCCTGCACATGCAGGGCTCAGGTATCTGCTCCAGCGCCTGCACACGGGGGAGGGCTCAGGAATCTGCTCCAGCGCCTGCACACGGGGGAGGGCTCAGGTATCTGCTCCAGCGACTGCTCAGGTATCTGCTCCAGCGACTGCACACGGAGGGCTCAGGTATCTGCTCCAGCGCCTGCACACGGAGGCTCGGGTGTCTGCTCCAGCGCCTGCACACGGAGGGCTCGGGTGTCTGCTCCAGCGCCTGCACACGGAGGGCTCGGGTGTCTGCTCCAGCGCCTGCACACGGAGGGCTCGGGTGTCTGCTCCAGCGCCTGCACACGGAGGGCTCGGGTATCTGCTCCAGCGCCTGCACACGGTGGGCTCGGGTATCTGCTCCAGCGCCTGCACACGGAGGGCTCAGGTATCTGCTCCAGCGCCTGCACACGGAGGGCTCGGGTATCTGCGCCAGCGCCTGCACACGGGGGAGGGCTCAGGTATATGCTCCAGCGCCTACACACGGAGGGCTCAGGTATCTGCTCCAGCACCTGCACACGGAGGGCTCAGGTATCTGCTCCAGCGCCTGCACACGGGGGAGGGCTCAGGTATCTGCTCCAGTGCCTGCACACGGCAGGATCGGGTGTCTGCTCCAGGGCCTGCACACGGGGGAGGGCTCAGGTATCTGCTCCAGCGCCTGCACACGGGGGAGGGCTCAGGTATCTGCTCCAGCGCCTGCACACGGGAGAGGGCTCAGGGATCTGCTCCAGCGTCTGCACACGGAGGGCTCGGGTGTCTGCTCCAGGGTCTGCACATGGAGGGCTCAGGTATCTGCTGCAGCGCCTGCACACGGGAGAGGGCTCAGGTATCTGCTCCAGCGTCTGCACAAGGGGAGGGCTCAGGTATCTGCTCCAGCGTCTGCACAAGGGGGAGGGCTCAGCTATCTGCTCCAGCGTCTGCATACGGAGGGCTCGGCCACCTGCTCCCGCGCCCGCACCCGGAGGGCGCAGGTATCTGCTCCCGCGCCAGCACGCGGAGGGCTCGGGTATCTGCTCCAGCGCCTGCACACGGAGGGCTCGGGTATCTGCTCCAGCACCTGCACACGGAGGGCTCGGGTGTCTGCTCCAGCGCCTGCACACGGAGGGCTCGGGTATCTGCTCCAGCGCCTGCACACATGGGGCTCAGGTATCTGCTCCAGCGCCTGCACACGGGGGAGGGCTCAGGGATCTGCTCCAGCGTCTGCACACGGAGGGCTCGGGTGTCTGCTCCAGCGCCTGCACGGGGAGGGCTCCGGTCTCTGCTCCAGCGCCTGCACCCGGCGGGCTCGGGTATCTGCTCCAGCGCCTGCACTCGGAGGGCTCGGGTATCTGCTCCAGCGCCTGCACACGGAGGGCTCGGGTGTCTGCTCCAGCGCCTGCACACGGAGGGCTCAGGTATCTGCTCCAGCCCCTGCACACTGAGGGCTCAGGTATCTGCTCCAGCGCCTGCACACGGAGGGCTCGGGTATCTGCTCCAATGCCTGCACACGGAGGGCTCAGGTATCTGCTCCAGCGCCTGCACACGGAGGGCTCGGGTATCTGCTCCAGCGCCTGCACACGGAGGGCTCGGGTATCTGCTCCAGCGCCTGCACACGGAGGGCTCGGGTATCTGCTCCAGCGCCTGCACACATGGGGCTCAGGTATCTGCTCCAGCGCCTGCACACATGGGGCTCAGGTATCTGCTCCAGCGCCTGCACACGGAGGGCTCAGGTATCTGCTCCAGCGCCTGCACAGGGGAGGGCTCAGGTATCTGCTCCAGCGCCTGCACACGGAGGGCTCAGGTATCTGCTCCAGGGTCTGCACACGGAGGGCTCAGGTATCTGCTCCAGCGCCTGCACACGGAGGGCTCGGGTATCTGCTCCAGCGCCTGCACACGGAGGGCTCGGGTGTCTGCTCCAGCGCCTGCACACATGGGGCTCAGGTATCTGCTCCAGCGCCTGCACACGGAGGGCTCAGGTATCTGCTCCAGCGCCTGCACACGGAGGGCTCAGGTATCTGCTCCAGGGTCTGCACACGGAGGGCTCAGGTATCTGCTCCAGCGCCTGCACACGGAGGGCTCGGGTATCTGCTCCAGTGCCTGCACACTGAGGGCTCGGGTGTCTGCTCCAGCGCCTGCACACGGAGGGCTCGGGTATCTGCTCCAGCGCCTGCACACGGAGGGCTCAGGTATCTGCTCCAGCGCCTGCACACGGAGGGCTCAGGTATCTGCTCCAGCGCCTGCACACATGGGGCTCAGGTATCTGCTCCAGCGCCTGCACACGGAGGGCTCAGGTATCTGCTCCAGCGCCTGCACACGGAGGGCTCGGGTATCTGCACCAGCGCCTGCACACATGGGGCTCAGGTATCTGCTCCAGCGGCTGCACACGGAGGGCTCAGGTATCTGCTCGCCTCTCCCACCGTCCACAACCATTTCCAACCTGGAGATGTTTCTGCTTCTTTCAGAACCGAGGGATCTGTCGGGATTCGGAGAGCAGCAGCTACGTCTGCGATTGTCCCCCCGGCTTCGCCGGCAGCAACTGTGAACACTCCCAAGCCCTGCACTGTCACCCAGGTACCAGAGGGGGCGCTGGAGACCATCCTCGCTGGTGGCCACACCCTGCTCTCTTCCCAACACCTCCAATTTCTTCCCTAGATGCCTGTGGACCCGATGCCACCTGCATCAACCGCGCAGACGGGACAGGATACACGTGTCGATGCCACCTGGGCAAATCCGGGGAGAAGTGTATGGACGGTATGTAGTAGTGACCCCACAACGGCCGTACCTGCCCCATGCTTCATTGTCTGCACCCCACCAGCTCGCCCGCCTGCTCCAACACCGTGCGCTCTCTCTGCAGGCGTCATGGTGAACACGCCTTCCTTCAATGGAGAAACCTCTTACATCGCCTACCCGGCTCTGACCAACATCCACAATGACCTGCGGGTGGACCTCGAATTCAAGCCCCTGTCTCCGAATGGACTTATCTTCTTCAGTGGGGGGAAGGGCGCGCCAGTGGAAGACTTTGTGTCCCTCACCATGGCTGGCGGCCATCTTGAATTCCGCTATGAACTGGGATCAGGTAAGGCGATCACTCTGGGGATGGTGTCACATCTGGTTTTATAGTATCCATGAGCAGAAGAGGTTAATGCTATAGACATGACATTCTCAACTTCTACCTGATAGTGGTGGTTGAGTTGGTTGTGGTGGATATGGTGGTCGAGGTGATTGTGGTGGATATGGTGGTCGAGGTGGTTGTGGTGGATAGGGTGGTCGAGGTGGTTGTGGTGGGTATGTATGGTTGTGGTGGTCATGTTTGTGATTCTAATGGTGGTGGTTGTGGTGATGGGCATAGTGGTGGTCGAGGTGGTGGTTCTGATTGTCGTGGATGTGATTATGGTAGTGGTTGAGATGGTGCTGGTTATGGTGGTGGTTGTGGTGGGCATAGTGGTGGTCAAGAAGGTGATTGTGGTAGTCGAGATGGTGCTGGTCATGGTTCTAATTGTAGTGAACATGGTGGAGGTTGTGGTGATGGGCACAGTGGTGGCCGAGATGGTGGTCATGGTTTTAATTGTAGTGGACATGGTGGTGGTTGTGGTGATGCACATGGTGGTGGTTGTGGTGATGGGCATAGTGGTGGTCGAGATGGTGGTTGTGATGGTCATGGTTCTAATTGTAGTGGACATGGTGGTGGTTGCGGTGGTCATTGGACTGAGTCGTGGTATTCCGGTGTCCTAGGCAAATAAGGCATATAGCACCCCCCTAATGGAAAATTCAGCCCCCTCCCTGCCTGGGATGAAGTTGCGCCCTAGGCGCTCGCTTACCTTCACCTACCTGTCATCCCGGCCCTGGGTGGTCAGATTATTCCCCAAGTTGTAGCAGATACTACTCACCCTCTACCTGCAGATGGACAGGTATGAGCCCTGGGTGGTCAGATTATTCCCCAAGTTGTAGCAGATACTACTCACCCTCTACCTGCAGATGGACAGGTATGAGCCCTGGGCTGTAGGAGTTCAACCTTCTGTAACCACAATTTTGGTGATGAAGGGTTGGTTGGTCGCCGGCTCACATATGGGGAATAACCTTGTGCTGTGACCTCCGTCTCCTCCCGTAGGGCTGGCAATTCTCCGGAGTGCGGATCCCATTACACTGGGGCAATGGCACAAAGCGTCTGCGGAGCGGATCCATAAGGACGGGACGTTACAGGTGGACAGGGCGCCACCTGTAAAGAGGTCTTCTCCTGGAAAAAGCCTCGGCCTCAACCTGAAGACCCCAATGTACCTGGGGGGTGTAGACGCTTCTGTGGATGTTCCCTCTGCCGTCAACGCCACCCAGCCATACCAGGGCTGCATCGGAGAAGTGAGTTTATTGTGCTCCAGGGAAATTCTGAACAGGGGCCCCGATGTGGAGACGCCTGAGGGCCCCACCCTGGTTGTAATGTCTGTACTGTACTGGGGCCCTCTGAGACGTCGGAGGGCTTCGGCCCCGGCTTCTTAGTTGTAATGTCTGTTCTGTTCTGGGGCACTTGGAGTCGTCTGCGGGCCCCGGCCCCTTAGTTGTAGTGCCTGTTCTGTAC
Organism: Phyllomedusa bahiana; assembly: GCA_025379985.1. NCBI lineage: Eukaryota > Metazoa > Chordata > Amphibia > Anura > Hylidae > Phyllomedusa > Phyllomedusa bahiana. The sequence goes on from JAODAL010013082.1 coordinate 47,534, forward strand.
TGGGGCCCTCGGAGACGTCTGCGGGCCCTGGCCCCTTAGTTGTAATGCCTGTTCTGTACTGGGGCCCCGCTGTGGAGACGTCTGCGGGCCCCGGCCCCTTAGTTGTAATGCCAGTTCTGTACTGGTGCACTAGGAGAAGTCTGTGGGCCCCGGCCCCTTAGTTGTAATGACTGGTCTGTACTGGGGCCCTCGGAGACGTCTGCGGGCCCTGGCTTCTTAGTTGTAATGCCTGTTCTTGACTGGGGCCCTCGGAGACGTCTGCGGGCCCCGTCCCCTTAGTTGTAATGCCTGTTCTGTACTGGGGCCCTCGGAGACGTCTGCGGGCCCCGGCCCTTTAGTTGTAATGTCTGTTCTGTACTGGGGCCCTCGGAGACGTCTGCAGGCCCCGGCACCTTAGTTGTAATGTCTGTTCTGTACTGGGGCCCTCGGAGACGTCTGTGGGCCCCGGCCCCTTAGTTGTAACGTCTGTTCTGTACTGGGGCCCTTGGAGACGTCTGCGGGCCCCGGCCCCTTAGTTGTAATGCCTGTTCTGTACTGGGGCCCTCGGAGACGTCTGCGGGCCCTGGCTTCTTAGTTGTAATGCCTGTTCTTTACTGGGGCCCCCCGGAGACGTCTGCGGGCCCCGTCCCCTTAGTTGTAATGCCTGTTTCTGTACTGGGGCCCTCTGAGACGTCTGCGGGCCCCGGCCCTTTAGTTGTAATGTCTGTTCTGTAAATGGGGCCCTCGGAGACGTCTGCAGGCCCCGGCACCTTAGTTGTAATGTCTGTTCTGTACTGGGGCCCTCTGAGACGTCTGCAGCCCCGGCACCTTAGTTGTAATGTCTGTTCTGTACTGGGGCCCTCGGAGACGTCTGCAGGCCCCGGCACCTTAGTTGTAATGTCTGTTCTGTACTGGGGCCCTCGGAGACGTCTGCAGGCCCCGGCACCTTAGTTGTAATGTCTGTTCTGTACTGGGGCCCTCGGAGACGTCTGCGGGCTCCGGCCCCAGCCCCTTAGTTGTAGTGCCTGTTCTGTACTGGGGCCCTCGGAGACGTCTGCGGGCTCCGGCCCCAGCCCCTTAGTTGTAGTGCCTGTTCTGTACTGGGGCCCTCGGAGACGTCTGCGGGCTCCGGCCCCAGCCCCTTAGTTGTAATGTCTGTTCTGTACTGGGGCCCTCGGAGACGTCTGCAGGCCCCGGCACCTTAGTTGTAATGTCTGTTCTGGACTGGTGCCGTCGGAGTCGTCTGCGGGTTGCGTCCCCAGCCCCTTAGTTGTTGTGCCTGTTCTGTACTGGGGCCCTCGGAGACGTCTGCGGGCTCCGGCCCCAGCCCCTTAGTGGTAGTGCCTGTTTTTGTACTGGGGCCCTCGGAGACGTCTGCGGGCCCCTGCTTCTTAGTTGTAATGCCTGTTCTGTACTGGGGCCCTCGGAGACGTCTGCAGGCCCCGGCACCTTAGTTGTAATGTCTGTTCTGCCTGGGGCCCTCGGAGGTCTGCGGGCACCTGCTTCTTAGTTGTAATGTCTGTTCTGTACTGGGGCCCTCGGAGACGTCTGCGGGCCCCGGCACCTTAGTTGTAATGGCTGTTCTGCCTGGGGCCCTCGGAGGACTGCGGGCCCCTGCTTCTTAGTTGTAATGTCTGTTCTGTACTGGGGCCCTCGGAGACGTCTGCGGGCTCCGGCCCCAGCCCCTTAGTTGTAGTGCCTGTTCTGTACTGGGGCCCTCGGAGACTTCTGCGGGCCCCGGCCCCTTAGTTGTAATGCCTGTTCTGTACTGGGGCCCTTGGAGACGTCTGCGGGCCCCGGCCCCTTAGTTGTAATGCCTGTTCTGTACTGGGGCCCTCTGAGACGTCTGCGGGCCCCTGCTTCTTAGTTGTAATGCCTGTTCTGCCTGGGGCCCTCTGAGACGTCTGCGGGCCCCTGCTTCTTAGTTGTAATGCCTGTTCTGTACTGGGGCCCTCTGAGACGTCTGCAGGCCCCGGCCCCGGCTTCTTAGTTGTAATGTCCGTTCTCTGTGTTTTTCACAGGTTTCCATCAACGGCAAGAAAGTGGACATCTCCTACAGCTTTGTAGAAAGCCGCGGCATCAGTCAGTGCTACGACAGTTCTCCCTGTGACCGGATGCCCTGTCTACACGGTGGCCGCTGCATGCCCACGGGAGAGTACGAGTACCAGTGTCTGTGCCGCGACGGCTTCAAAGGTGAGCGCACGAGCAGCGTCAGCGCGGGGTTCTGCTTGGATTTACAGCCGACCCATGTACAGGCTCCGACTTGACCAGTGACCGCCCAGCTCCAGCCACAGGAGGTCAGGATGTACGTGCCCCAGGGTCTGCCCCAGGGTCGGCCAAGGTGGAGACAACACTGCAACGTGAGAAGACCGAACCCGCTGGAGAGTGTCGGGGGAAGGGGTCGCTGGTCACTGGAGCATCATGTGGACTCCACTATGAGGTCATCGCAGGTCATAGAGCCCCGAGCGTTGCCCTCTTTGGGGCGCAGGAGCTGACTGGAGCTGAGCTTTGTGTCACTGCTGTCCCTAGGACTGAGCGGCCCCAGCCCTTGTAGACTCCGCATCTTCATCTTACAGGTGATCGCTGTGAATCCCACGAGGATCGCTGCCAAATCCACAATCCCTGCATCAATGGCGGCACCTGCAAGGAGAACCGGTGCCACTGCCCCGAAGGCTTCTCCGGAACGTACTGCGAGCGAGGTGAGGGTGGCTGCCAACCACTGGAGCACGAGCTGCCGCAAATGTGTATTCACAGTGGTTCACAACTCCTCGCCCGTCACCAATGTACTCGCCCTTCTACACATGGCTCCTCGCCCCTCCAGGTGTCCTCAGCCCTCTATACACAACTCTTCACCCATCACAAATGTACTCGCCCTTCTACACATGGCTCCACGCCCCTCCAGGTGTCCTCAGCCCTCTATACACAACTCTTCACCCATCACCAATGTCCTCGCCCATCACCAATGTCCTCGCCCTTCTACACATGGCCCCTCTATACACGGCCCCTCTGGGTGTCCTCAGCCCTCTATACACAACTCCTCGCCCGTCACCAATGTCTTCACCCATCACTAATGTACTCGCCCTTCTACACATGGCCCTTCGCCCCTCCCGGTGTCCTCAGCCCTCTATACACAACTCTTCACCCATCACCAATGTCCTCGCCCATCACCGATGTCCTCACCCTTCTACACATGGCTCCTCGCCCCTCCAGGTGTCCTCGCTCCTCTATACACAACTCCTCACCCATCACCAATCTCCTTGCCGATCACCAATGTCCTCGCCCTTCTACACATGGCTCCTCGCCTCTCCAGGTGTCCTTCCCCCCCCCTCTACTCACATCCTCACCCTCCTCACCCATCCCCAATCCTCCCTTCGGCCGACACTCACAGTCCTCCGCCCTCTACACATGGCTCCTCGCCTCTCCAGGTGTCCTTCCCCCCCCCCCCCATCTCTACGCGTGGCCCCTCCGGGAGTCCTCGCCCCTCTACGCGCAGCCCCTCCGGGAGTCCTCGCCCCTCTACGCGCAGCCCCTCTGGGAGTCCTCGCCCCTCTGTCAGGGTGTCCACAGCGCCTCCTGTAGTTAGATGCTTGGCGGTGTCCATGTTACCGTGTTAATGAGCTTATTTGCATTTGTACAGGAGCGGCGTCGGCCAATCTGGAGGACGGCGTGCACGAAGGGAGTGGGGGGAACGGTATTGTATCCCTAATTTCCTTATTTTTCCTCCATTTCCAGCGCCTTATTGAATGTGATTTGGGACAGTGGTGACTATTGGCCTCAGTCATGGCTGCAGCGCCCATTGTCCACGGCCCCTGCTGGGGGTTGTAGTGCAGGTGGTTGGATGAAGTCCACATTCTGAATTTTGATGATGTCCCCAATCATGTTCTTAGGATCCAAACCTTCATCCGTCCCTGTCCTTTTTTTGGAGTTTCTCGTCCCTTATCTCTGATTGGCTGTAATCCTTATCTGGACTCCCTGTGATTGGTTCGGAAAGGTTTCCGCCCACCACTTCAGCCAATGAGATCTGTTTCTCCTTATTTTACAGACGCCCCTGGAGTTTTCGGATCGGCCTTCTCTGGTGACTCTTACATCGTTCTTCCGAGGCAAATGTTTCCCAGGAGGTAAGAGACCAAACGCCATCACTTCTTGTGGGTGCAGAGGAGCGGCCCGCCGGGTGGTGGCTCATCACTTCTTGTGGGTGCAGAGGAGCGGCCCGCCGGGTGGTGGCTCATCACTTCTTGTGGGTGCATAGGGGCGGCCCGCCGGGTGGTGGCTCATCACTTCTTGTGGGTGCAGAGGGGCGGCCCGCCGGGTGGTGGCTCATCACTTCTTGTGGGTGCAGAGGGGTGGCCCGCCGGGTGGTGGCTCATCAATTCTTGTGGGTGCAGAGGGACGGCCCGCCAGGTGGTGTGGCCCGCTGGGTGGTGGCTCATCACTTCTTGTGGGTGCAGAGGGACGGCCCGCCAGGTGGTGTGGCCCGCTGGGTGGTGGCTCATCACTTCTTGTGGGTGCATAGGGGCGGCCCGCCGGGTGGTGGCCTATACTTTTTGTGGGTGCAGAGGGGCGGCCTGCCGGTGGTGCTCATCAGCTTCTTGTGGTGCAGAGGGGGGGCCCGCCGGGGGTGGCTCATCACTTCTTGTGGTTGCAAGGGTGGCCCCCGGTTGGGCTCATCAATTCTTGGGTGCAGAGGGACGGCCCGCCAGGTTTTGGTGGGCCCGCTGGGGGGTGGCCACACTTTTGGGGGGTCGGGGGGTGCCCCCGGGTGGGGTTTCATCAATTCTTGTGGGGAGAGGGAGGGCCCGCCATGGGTGGCCCGCTGGGGGGTGGCTCAACCTTCTTGTGGGTGCAAGGGACGGCCCCCAGGTGGGTGGCCCGCTGGTTGGGGGCTCCTCTTCGGGGTGCAAGGGGCGCCCCCCGGGGTGGGGGGGCCATACTTTTTGGGGGGTTCAGAGGGGGGCCCTCCCGGGTGGTGGCTCATCACTTCTTTGGGGCAGAGGGGCGGCCCCCCGGGTGGTGGCTCTCACTTCTTTGGGTGCAGAGGGGTGCCCGCCGGGTTGTGGTCATCAATTCTTGTGGGTGCAAAGGACGCCCGCCGGGTGGTGTGCCCGCGGGGTGGGGGCTCATCACTTTTTGGGTTTCAAGGGACGGCCCGCCAGGTGGTGTGGCCCGCTGGGTGGTGGCTCATCACTTCTTGTGGGTGCAGAGGGACGGCCCGCCGGTGGTGGCCTATACTTTTTTGTGGGTGCATGGGGCGGGCCCTGCCGGGGTGGGCTCACACTTTTTGTGGGGGGCAGAGGGGGGCCCGCCGGGTGGGGGCTCAAAAAAAATTTCTGTGGGGCAAAAGGGGGGGCCCCAGGTTGTGGCCCGGGGGGTGTGGCCCATCACTTCTTGTGGGAGCAGAAGGGGGGGGCTCGCCGCGGTGTTTTTGTTCTTTTTTTTGTGGGTCAGGGGGGCGACCAAGGGGGTTTGGCTGATACTTCTTGTGGGTGTAGGGGGGTAGCCCGCTGGTTGTTAGCACCACCCACTTTTTGCAAGATGGCGCCCATCATACTCTCTGACTTGTAAACCCTCCTTCATCTTCCAGCCGCCCGGACTCTCCAGAGAGCATCGAGCTGGAGCTGCGGACCTCGTCTCCGGACGGTGTGATCCTGTGGCAGGGAATGGTGAGTACTGGCCGATGTCTGCGACCGTTCACTGCAGAGAGTAAATCTTAGTCCAGGATTACACAATGGCGCCGGTGCTGAATGCAGCTCTTAGCGGTGTCCGTCAGGCCATGCCCCGCTGACCTGTGCAGCTCTCAGCGGTGTCCTTCAGGCCGTGCCCCGGTGACCTGTGCAGCTCTTAGCTGTGTCCTTCAGGCCGTGCCCCGGTGACCTGTGCAGCTCTCAGCGGTGTCCTTCAGGCCATGCCCCGGTGACCTGTGCAGCAATCAGAGTTGACAAACAGGCCCTGCCGCGGTGACCTGTGCAGCGCTCAGCGGTGTCCTTCAGGCCATAGCGCCGGACCTGTGCAGCTCTTCAGCGGGGTCCTTCCAGGCCTGCCCCGGGGACCTGTGCACTCTTAGCGGGGTCCTTCAAGCCTGCCCCGGTGACCTGTGCAGCTCTCAGCGGTGTCCCTTTAAGCCCTGGCGCCGGTGACCTGTGCAGCTCTCAGCGGTGTCCCTTCAAAGGGCCCTGCCCGGTGACCTGTGCAGCTCTCAGCGGTGGGCCTCAGGCCATGCCCCGGTGACCTTTGCAGCCTTAGCGGTGTCCTTTTAGGGCCCTCCCGTGACCTGGCATCTCACGGGTTTTCCTTTAGGCCCATGCGCCGGTGACCTTGCACTCTTTGCGGTGTCCTTCAGGGCCATCGCCGGTGCCGTGCACTCTCCGTGCCTTCAGGCCATGCCCGGGGACCTTGCAGCTCTCACGGTGCCTTCAGGCCATGCGCCCTACCTGTGCAGCCTTTGCGGTGTCCTTTAGGCCAGCCCGTGACCTTCAGCTCCAGCGGTGTCCTTCAGGGCCCCGCCGGGGGACCTGTGGCTCTCAGCGGGTCCTTCGGCCTTTTTCCCGGTGCCGTGCCTCTCACGGTGTCCTTCAGGGCCCTGCGCCGGGGACCTGTGCGCTCCACGGGGTCCCTTCAGGGCCCTGGGCCCGGACCTGTGCACTCTAAACGGTGTCCTTCAGGGCCCTGCCCGGTGACCTGTGCACTCTCAGCGGTTTTCCCTTCAGCGGGCCCCGTCCTTGAGCCCACGGGTCCTTTAGGGCTGCCCCATGCCTGTGCAGCCTCACGGTTTCCTTCAGGGCGTGCCCAGGGGACCGTGCAGCCTTTTGCGGTGTCCTTCAGGCCATCGCCGTTTTACCCCTTGCAGCTCTTACTTGTCCTTCAGGGCCCTGCCCCGGTGACCTGGCACCTCAGCGGGGCCTTCAGCCGGCCTCCCGGGACCTGCAGCCTCAGCGGTTTCCTTCAGGGCCCCTGCCCCGGGGACCTGTGCACTCTTAGCTGGTCCTTCAGGCCGGGCCCCGTGCCTGTCAGCCCCTCACGGTGTCCTTCAGGCCATGGCTGGGGGACCCCGTGCAGCCTAGCTTTCCTTTAGGCCCTGCGCCGGTGACCTGTGCAGCTCTCGCGGGGTCCTTCAGGGCCCTGGGCCCCGGTGACCTGTGCACTCTCACGGGGGGTTTCCTTCGGCCTGCGCTGGGGACCTGTGCAGCTCTTAGCTGTGTCCTCAGGGCCCGGGCCCCGGGGGACCTGTGCAAACTCCACGGTGCCTTCAGGCCGTGCGCTGGTGACCTGTGCAGCTCTCAGCGGTGTCCTTCAGGCCGTGCGCTGGTGACCTGTGCAGCTCTCAGCGGTGTCCTTCAGGCCGTGCGCTGGTGACCTGTGCAGCTCTTAGCTGTGTCCTTCAGGCCGTGCCCCGGTGACCTGTGCAGCTGTCACACTGTGCACTGAGAAGCAGAAGCCTCGCCGGTCTGTGCCCGTAGGTGCATACAGCTGCCATACAGCGCTCACATATAGGCTCCGTACTCATCAGCCCAGTATTAGAGCCAAGACGACATCCATCTCCAGCATGCAGGGATTACCGACTCCGCGGAGGCACCACAGACCACGCTGAACCTCTTCACTGAGGCGCACAGGAGCCCAGGACTGAGCCTCAAACCAAGAGCCTCTGCCAAAACATCAGGGGAAGCGACCCCGAGAACCCAGGGAGGAGGAAACCACCGAGAGACCCAAGAACCCCGGAGAGGAGGAAGCCACCAGGAGACCCCGGGGAGGAGGCAGCGACCGGGAGACCACGAGAACCCGGAGAGGAGGGAGCGACCGGGAGACCACGAGAACCCGGGGAGGAGGAAGCGACCGAGAGACCCCGAGCACCCGGGGTGGAGGAAGCGACCAAGAGACCCAAGAACCAGGAGCGGAGGAAACCACTGGGAGACCCGAGAACCCAGGAGGAGAAAGCCACCGGGAGAACCCGGGTTGGAGGAAAGGACCGGGAGACCCCGCGAACCTGGGGAGGAGGAAGCCACCGGGAGACCCGAGAACCCGGGGTGGAGGAAAGGACCGGGAGACCCCAAGAACCAGGGGAGGAGGGAGCGACCAAGAGACCCAAGAACCAGGAGCGGAGGAAACCACTGGGAGACCCGAGAACCCAGGAGGAGAAAGCCACCGGGAGAACCCGGTTGGAGAAAGGACCGGGAGACCCCGCGAACCTGGGGAGGAGGAAGCCACCGGGAGACCCGAGAACCCGGGGTGGAGGAAAGGACCGGGAGACCCCAAGAACCAGGGGAGGAGGGAACGACCAAGAGAACCCGGGGAGGAGGAAGCAACCGAGAGACCCAAGAACCCAGAGAGGAGGGAGCCACCGGGAGACCCCGAGAACCCGGGGAGGAGGAAAGGACCGGGAGACCCCGCGAACCCGGGGAGGAGGAATGGACCGGGAGACCCCGAGAACCCGGGGAGGAGGAAAGGACCGGGAGACCCCGAGAACCCGGGAGGAGGAAAGGACCGGGAGACCCCGAGAACCCGGGGAGGAGGAAAGGACCGGGAGACCCCGAGAACCCGGGGAGGAGGAAAGGACCGGGAGACCCCGAGAACCCGGGGAGGAGGAAGCGACCGGGAGACCCCGAGAACCCGGGGAGGAGGAAGCGACCAAGAGACCCGAGAACCCAGGAGGAGGGAGCGACCGGGAGACACCTAGAACCTGGGGTGTTGGATAGGACCGGGATTCCCCGAGAACCCGGGGTGGAGGAAGCCACCGGGAGACCAGAGAACCCGGGGAGGAGGAAAGGACCGGGAGACCCCGAGAACCCGGGAGGAGGAAAGGACCGGGAGACAGCGAGAACCCGGGGAGGAGGGAGCGACCGGGAGACCCCGAGAACCCGGGGAAGGAGGAAAGGACCGGAAGACCCCGAGAACTCGGGGAGGAGGAAGCCACCGGGAGACCCGAGAACCCGGGGAGGAGGGAGCGACTGGGAGACCTGAGAACCCGGGGAGGAGGAAAGGACCGGAAGACCCCGAGAACCTCGGGAGGAGGGAGCGACCAAGAGACCCGAGAACCCGGGGAGGAGGGAGCGACCGGGAGACCTGAGAATCCGGCGAGGAGGAAAGGACCGGGAGACCCCGAGAACCCGGGGAGGAGGAAGCCACCGGGAGACCCCAAGAACCCGGGGAGGAGGGAGCGACCGGGAGCCCCCGAGAACCCGGGGAGGAGGGAGCGACCGGGAGACCCCGAGAACCTGGGGAGGAGGAAGCGACCGGGAGACCCGGAGAACCCAGGAGGAGGAAGCGACCGGGAGACCCGGAGAACCCGGGGAGGAGGAAAGGACCGGTAGACCCCGAGAACCCGGAGAGGAGGAAAGGACCGGGAGACCCCGAGAACCCGGGGAGGAGGAAGCGACCAAGAGACCCCGAGAATCTGGGGAGGAGGGAGCGACCGGGAGACCCCGAGAACCTGGGGAGGAGGGAGCGACCGGGAGACCCCGAGAACCGGGGGAGAGAGAAGCGACCGGGAGATCCGGAGAACCCAGGAGGAGGAAGCGACCGGGAGACCCGGAGAACCCAGGAGGAGGAAGCGACCGGGAGAACCGGAGAACCAAGGAGGAGGAAAGGACCGGGAGACCCGAGAACCCGGAGGAGGAGGAGAGAGACCAAGAGACCCCTGAGAACCCGGGGAGGAGGAAGCCACCGGGAGACCCCGAGAACCCGGGGAGGAGGATAGGACCGTGAGACCACGAGAACCCGGGGAGGAGGAAAGGACCGGAAGACCCCGAGAACCCGGGGAGGAGGAAAGGACCGGGAGACCCCGAGAACCCGGGAGGAGGAAAGGACCGGGAGACCCCGAGAACCCGGGGAGGAGGAAAGGACCGGGAGACCCCGAGAACCCGGGAGGAGGAAAGGACGAACCCCGAGAACCTGGGGAGGAGGTAGCGACCGGGAGACCCCGAGAACCTGGGGAGGAGGAAAGGACCGGGAGACCCCGAGAACCTGGGGAGGAGGGGCGACCAGGAGACCCAACCCCCATCTGGAGATCGAGGCGCAAGGATCGGACTCCTCAGCCATATTAGAGCGCACAAGTTCTCTCTGAGGCCTCATTCATGCAATAACACAATGCTGTATACAGGTCCGGACTGATGGTATATAGGCCGCAGACCGTATACAGGTCCGCACTGATGGTATATAGACCGCAGAACTGAATACAGGTCCGCACTGATGGTATATAGACTGCAGAGCCGTATACAGGTTCACACTGATGGTATATAGACCGCAGAACTGAATACAGGTCCGCACTGATGGTATATAGACTGCAGAGCCGTATACAGGTTCACACTGATGGTATATAGACCGCAGAACTGAATACAGGTCCGCACTGATGGTATATAGACTGCAGAGCCGTATACAGGTTCACACTGATGGTATATAGACCACAGAGCTGAATACAGGTCCGCACTCAGCCTGTATACCCCGCTCTGGCGGTCTGATAGGGTCTGCATGTTCCCATCATTAACCCTTCCCTCTCCGCGTCCCGTTGGGGCGGCTTCTGGCTGCAGCTCGATCTGCCTGATACTAACCAGGTATTTATAGTGACCCCTACACAGAGCTCCGTACAGGTCACACATCTAGAAGCTTCCGCCCATAGAACACCAGGCGAGGTCCGGCTCCGTACATGTCACACATCATTCTAGAAGCTTCCGCCCATAGAACACCCGGCGAGGTCCGGCTCCATACAGGTTACACATCTAGAAGCTTCCGCCCATAGAACACCCGGCGAGGTCCGGCTCCATACAGGTCACACATCATTCTAGAAGCTTCCGCCCATAGAACACCCGGCGAGGTCCGGCTCTGTACAGGTCACACATCTAGAAGCTTCCGCCCATAGAACACCTGGCGAGGTCCGGCTCCGTACAGGTCACACATCTAGAAGCTTCCGCCCATAGAACACTCGGCGAGATCCGGCTCCGTACAGGTCACACATCATTCTAGAAGCTTCCGCCCATAAACACCGGCGAGGTCCGGCCTGTAACAGGTCACACATCTGAAGCTTCTGCCCATAGAACACCTGGCGAGGTCCCCGGGTCCGTACAGGTCACACTTCTAGAAGCTTCCGCCCATAGAACACCTGGCGAGGTCCGGGTCCGTACAGGTCCCCACATCTAGAAGCTTCTCCCATAGAACACCTGGCGAGGTCCGGGTCCGTACAGGTCACATATCTAGAAGCTTCCGCCCATAGAACACCTGGCGAGGTCCGGCTCCGTACAGGTCACATATCTAGAAGCTTCTGCCCATAGAACATCCGGGGAGGTCCCGGCTCCGTACAGGTCACACATCTAGAAGTTTCCCCCCCAAAACACCCGGCGAGGTCCCGGCTCCGTACAGGTCACACATCTAGAAGCTTCCACCCATAGAACACCCGGCGAGGTCCGACTCCATACAGATTACACATCTAGAAGCTTCCGCCCATAGAACACCCGGGGAGGTCCGGCTCCGTAACAGGTCACACATCTAGAAGCTTTTCCCCCCATAGAACACCCGGCGAGGTCCGGGTCCATACAGGTCACACATCTAGAAGCTTCCCCCATAGAACACCCGGCGAGGTCCGGCTCCATACAGGTACAACATCTAGAAGCTTCCGCCCATAGAACACCCGGCGGGTCCCGGCTCCGTACAGGTCACACATCTAAAGCTTCCGCCCATAGAACACCCGGCGAGGTCCGGCTCCGTACAGGTCCCCACATCTAGAAGCCCTTCCGCCCATAGAACACCCGGCGAGGTCCGGCTCCTACAGGTCACACATTTAGAAGCTTCCCGCCCATAAAACACCCGGCGAGGTCCGGCTCCGTACAGTCACACATCTAGAAGCTTCCGCCCATAGAACACCTGGCAGGTCCGCTACGTACAGGTCACACATCTAGAAGCTTCCGCCCATAGAACACCCGGCGAGGTCCGGCAACCTACAGGTCACACATCTAGAATCTTCCCCCCCATAGAAACCCGGCGAGGTTTCCCGGGTCCGTACAGGCACACATCTAGAAGCTTCCGCCCCCTAGAACACCGGGGGAGGTCCGGCTCCGTACAGGCACACATCATTCTAGAAGCTTCCGCCCACAGAACACCCGGCGAGGTCCGGCTCCGTACAGGTCACACATCTAGAAGCTTCTGCCCAGAGAACACCTGCAGGTCCGGCCTCCGTACAGGTCACACATCTAGAAGCTTCCGCCCACAGAACACCTGGCGAGGTCCGGCTCCATACAGGTCACACATCTAGAAGCTTCTGCCCATAGAACACCCGGAGAGGTCCGGCTCCGTACAGGTCACACATCTAGAAGCTTCCGCCCATAGAACACCTGGCGAGGTCCGGCTCCGTACAGTTCACACATCTAGAAGCTTCTGCCCATAGAACACCTGGCGAGGTCCGGCTCCGTACAGGTCACACATCTAGAAGCTTCCGCCCATAGAACACCTGGCGAGGTCCGGCTCCGTACAGGTCACACATCTAGAAGCTTCCGCCCATAGAACACCTGGCGAGGTCCGGCTCCATACAGGTCACACATCTAGAAGCTTCCGCCCATAGAACACCCGGCGAGGTCCGGCTCCGTACAGGTCACACATCTAGAAGCTTCCGCCCATAGAACACCCGGCGAGGTCCGGCTCCGTACAGGTCACACATCTAGAAGCTTCCGCCCATAGAACACCCGGCGAGGTCCGGCTCCGTACAGGTCACACATCATTCTAGAAGCTTCCGCCCATAGAACACCCGGCGAGGTCCGGCTCCGTACAGGTCACACATCTAGAAGCTTCCGCCCATAGAACACCCGGCGAGGTCCGGCTCCGTACAGGTCACACATCTAGAAGCTTCCGCCCATAGAACACCCGGCGAGGTCCGGCTCTGTACAGGTCACACATCATTCTAGAATCTTCCGCCCATAGAACACCAGGCGAGGTCCGGCTCCGTACAGGTCACACATCTAGAAGCTTCCGCCCATAGAACACCCGGCGAGGTCCGGCTCCGTACAGGTCACACATCTAGAAGCTTCCGCCCATAGAACACCCGGCGAGGTCCGGCTCCATACAGGTCACACATCTAGAAGCTTCCGCCCATAGAACACCCGGCGAGGTCCGGCTCCCGTACGGCACACATCTAGAAGCATTCCGCCCATAGAACACACCGGCGAGGTCCGCTCCGTACAGGTCACACATCTAGAAGCTTCCGCCCACAGACCACCCGGCGAGTTCCGGCTCCGTACAGGTCACACATCTAGAAGCTTCAGCCCATAGAACACCTGGCGAGGTCCGGCTCCGTACAGGTCACACATCTAGAAGCTTCCGCCCATAGAACACCTGGCGAGGTCCGGCTCCGTACAGGTCACACATCTAGAAGCTTCCGCCCATAGAACACCCGGCGAGGTCCGGCTCCGTACAGGTCACACATCTAGAAGCTTCCGCCCATAGAACACCCGGCGAGGTCCGGCTCCGTACAGGTCACACATCTAGAAGCTTCCGCCCATAGAACACCCGGGGAGGTCGGCTCCGCACAGTCACACATCTAGAAGCTTCCGCCCATAGAACACCCGGCGAGGTCCCGGCTCCTGTACAGGTCACACATCTAGAAGCTTCCGCCATAGAACACCCGGCGAGGTCCGGCTCCGTACAGTCACCACATCTAGAAGCTTCGCCCATAGAACACCCGGCGAGGTCCGGCTCCGTACAGGTCACACATCTAGAAGCTCCGCCCATAGAACACCCGCGAGGTCCGGCTCCGTACAGTCACACATCTAGAAGCTGTCCGCCCATAGAACACCTGGCGAGGTCCGGACTCCGTACAGGTCACACATCTAGAAGCTTCCGCCATAGAACACCCGGCGATGTCCGCTCCGTACAGGTCACACCATCTAGAAGCTTCCGCCCATAGAACACCCGGCGATGGTCCGGCTCCGTACAGGTCACACATCTAGAAGCTTCCGCCCATAGAACACCTGGCAGGTCCGGCTCCGTACAGTCCACATCTAGAAGCTTCCGCCCATAGACACCTGGCGAGGTCCGGCTCCATACAGAGTCCACATCATCTAGAAAGCTTCCGCCCATAGAACACCAGCGAGGTCCGGCCTCGTACAGGTCACACATCATTCTAGAAGCTTCCGCCCATAGAACACCCGGCGAGGTCCGGCTCTGTACAGGACACACTTCATTCAATAAGCGTCCGCCCATAGACCGCCAGGCGAGGTCCGGCTCTGGACAGGTCTCACATCTAGAACTCTGCCCATAGAACACCCGTCGAGGTCCGGCTCCGTACAGGTCACACATCTAGAAGCTTCCGCCCATAGAACACCTCGCGGTCCGGCTCCGTACAGGTCCACATCATTCTAAAGCTTCCGCCCATAGAATCCCGGCGAGGTCCGGCTCCGACAGGTCACACATCTAGAAGCTTCCCCCATAAACAAACCCCGGCAAGGCCCGGGTCCGTACAGGGCCACACATCTAGAAGCTTCCCGCCCAAGAACACCCGGGGAGGTCCGGCTTCCGTACAGGTCCCCACATCAGAAGCTTCCGCCATAAACACCCTGGCGAGGTCCCCCTCCGTACAGGGCACCACATCAGAAGCTCCCGCCCATAGAAACACCCCCCTCGAGGGCCGCTCCGTACAGGTCACCATCTAGAAGCTTCCGCCCATAGAACACCGGCGAGGCCGGCTCCGTACAGGTCCACACATTCTAGAAGCTTCCCCCCATAGAACACCGGCGAGGTCCGGCCCCGTACATGTCACACATCAGAAGCTTCCGCCCATAGAACCCCGGCGAGGTCCGGCTCTGTACAGGTCCACACATCTAGAAGCTTCCGCCCATAGAAAAACCCGCGGTCCGGCTCCGTACAGGGCACACATCATTAGAAGCTTCCGCCAGTAGAACACCGGCGAGGTCCGCTCCGTACAGGGACACACAGGAAGCTTCCTGCCATAGAACCCAGCGAGGTCCGGCTCCGTACAGGTCACACATCTAGAAGCTTCGCCCATTTGAACACCTGGCGAGGTCCCCCTCCGTAAAATCACAAAACTAGAACTTCCGCCCATAGAACACCTTTGGCAGGTCCGGCCCTACAGGTCACACATCTAGAAGCTTCCGCCCTAGAACACCCTGGCGAGGTCGGCCTCCATACAGATCCACATCTTAAGCTTCCGCCCATAGAACACCTGGCCAGGATCCGGCTCCGTACCCGGTCCACACATTTAGAAAGCTCCGCACATAGAAACACACCCGCGAGTCCGGCTCCGAAAAGGTCACACACATCTGAAGCTTCCGCCCATAGAACAAACCGGCGAGGTCCGGCTCCGTACAGGGCACACATCAGAACTTCGCCCATAGAACACCCGGGGAGGTCCGGCCCGTACGGGCACACATCTAGAAGCTTTTCCCCCAAAGAAAACCCGGGGGAGGGCCGGCCCTACGGCACAATCTAGAACTTCCCCCTAAACAACCGGGGAGGTCCGGCTCCGACGGGACACTCTAGAAAAGTTCCCCCAAAGAAAAACGGGAAAGGGGGGCTCCGCAGGGCAAAAATTTCTAAAGCCCCTTTTTTTCCCCCCCTTAAAAACCCCCCCATCCCCCTCCATAAAGGTTTAAAAACCCCTAGAGCCCCGCCCCTAACCCCCCATCCGGTACCCCCACAGGCCTAGAATTTCCCCCACCCAAAAACCCCCCCGGCAGGGGAAAAATTGTACCAAATCCCCCCCCCATTGAGCCCCTTTTCCCCCCATTTTTGAACCCCCTTTTTTGGCCGGAGGGGGCCCCCCATTTTTCCAGGTACCCCCCATTTTCCGGGGGGGTCCCCCATTGTTAGCCAGGTAGGTGCCCCCATTGTTTGCCAGGTAGTCCCCCATTGTTTGCCAGGTAGATGTCCCCTCTGTTGCCAGGTAGATGTCCCCTCTGTTGCCAGGTAGATGTCCCCTCTGTTGCCAGGTAGTGCCCCCATCTGATAGCCAGGTAGTGCCCCCATCTGTTAGCCAGGTAGTGCCCCCATCTGTTAGCCAGGTAGTGCCCCCTCTGTTAGCCAGGTAGTGCCCCCCTCTGTTAGCCAGGTAGTGCCCCATCTGTTAGCCAGGTAGTGCCCCCATCTGTTAGCCAGGTAGTGCCCCCATCTGTTAGCCAGGTAGTGCCCCCCATCTGTTAGCCAGGTAGTGCCCCCATCTGTTAGCCAGGTAGTGCCCCCTCTGTTGCCAGGTAGTGCCCCCTCTGTTGCCAGGTAGATGTCCCCTCTGTTGCCAGGTAGATGTCCCCTCTGTTGCCAGGTAGATGTCCCCTCTGTTGCCAGGTAGTTGCCCCCTCTGTTGCCAGGTAGATGTCCCCTCTGTTGCCAGGTAGTGCCCCCTCTGTTGCCAGGTAGTGCCCCCCCTGTTGCCAGGTAGTTGCCCCCATTGTTGCCAGGTAGTTGCCCCAGTGTTGCCAGGTAGATGCCCCCTCTGTTGCCAGGTAGTGCCCCCTCTGTTGCCAGGTAGTTGCCCTCTCTGTTAGCCAGGTAGAGCCCCCTAAAGCTAATAAAAATCAAATAATAAAATCCACTTACCTTACCAGGCTCCTGCAGCGTGGCCGCTCCCGACCGATCTCTTCAGCGGCGCAGGGGGAAGTGAGAGCAGCCGCGCGTCACTCCCCTGCAGCCACGCGTCACTTCCCCTGCGCCGCTGACCTGTATGTACGGCGCACACCGGCGCCGTACATACAGGGAGAGGAGGGAGGAGGGAGCGATCCCTCCTGCCTCCTCCCGCACAGTGAGAACGCGGGCGGTGAGGGCCGCTGCGGCCCGCTGCACCCGCCTGTAGGAGCGTCCCGCGGCGCAAGAGTAGCGCACCAGCGCTACTCTTGCGCCGCGGTAATTTAAAGGACCCCCGCCGCCTGCAGGCGGCGGGAGGAATGCCAACTCCCCCGGGAGGCGGGAGGGGACCCCAAATAGCGGGACCCCCCCGCCAAAAACGGGAGAGTTGGCATGTATGATCTAGAAGCTTCTGCCCATAGAACACCCGGCGAGGTCCGGCTCCATACAGGTCACACATCTAGAAGCTTCCGCCCATAGAAACAAACCCGGAGGGTCCGGCTCCATACAGGTTACACATCAATTTTAGAAGCTTCCCCATAGAATACCCGGCGAGGTCCGGCTCTGTACAGGTCACAACATCATTCTAGAAGCTTCCCCCCATTTGAACACCCGGCGAGTGGGCCGGCTCCGTACAGGTCAACATCTAGAAGCTTCCCCCGATAGAACACCCGGCGAGGTCCGGCTCCGTACAGGTCAACATCTAGAGCTTCCGCCCATAGAACACCTGGCGAGGTCCGTCGACAGGTCCCCACCATCTAGAAAGCTTCTGCCATAGAACACCCGGCGAGGTCCGGCTCCGTACAGGTCACACATCTAGAAGCTTCCGCCCATAGAACACCCGGGGAGGTCGGCTCCGTACAGGTCACACATCTAGAAGCTCTGCCCATAGAACACCCGGGAGGTCCGGCTCCGTAAAAGGTCACACATCTAGAAGCTTCCGCCCATAGAACACACCGGCGAGGTCCGGCTCCATACAGGTCACACAAACTAGAAGCTTTCCCCCCATAGAACACCCGGCGGGGTCCCGGTCCGTAAAAAGGTCACACATTTTAGAAGCTTCCGCCCATAGAACACCCGGCGAGGTCCGGCCCATACAGGTCACACATCGAGAAGCTTCCTCCCATAGAACACCCGGCGAGGTCCGGCTCCGTATAGGTCACACATCTAGAAGCTTCTGCCCATAGAACACCCGGCGTGGTCCGGCTCCATACAGGTCACACATCTAGAAGCTTCCGCCATAGAACACCTGGCGAAGGTCCGGCTCCGACAGGTCACACATCTAGAAGCTTCCGCCATAGAACACCCGGCTGAGGTCCGGCTTCCGTACAGGTCACACATCTAGAAGCTTCTGCCCATAGAACACCCGGCGAGGTCCGGCACCGTACAGGTCACACATCTAAAGCTTCCCGCCCTTTGAACACCCGGCGAGGTCCGGCTCCATACAGGTCACACATCTAGAAGCTTCCGCCCATAGAACACCCCGGGGAGGTCCGGCTCCATACAGGTTACACATCATTCTAAAAAGCTTCCCCCAAACCCCCTGGCGGAGGTCGGCTCTGTACAGGTCACAAAAATCATTCTAGAAGCTTCCCCCCATAGAACACCCGGCGAGGTCCGGCTCCTTACTGGTCACACTTCTAGAAGCTTCCGCCGATAGAACACCCGGCGAGGTCCGGCTCCGTACAGGTCACACATCTAGAAGCTTCCGCCGATAGAACACCTGGCGAGGTCCGGCTCCGAACAGGTCACACATCTAGAAGCTTCTCCCATAGAACACCCGGCGAGGTCCGGCTCCGTACAGGTCACACATTCTAGAAGCTTCCGCCCATAGAACACCCGGCGAGGTCCGGCTCCGTACAGGTCACACATCTAGAAGCTTCTGCCCATAGAACACCCGGCGAGGTCCGGCTCCCTACAAGGGCACACATCTAGAAGCTTCCGCCCATAGAACAAACCCGGCGAGGTCCGGCTCCAAACAGGGCACACATTAGAAGCTTCCGCCCATAGAACACCTGGCGGGTCCGGCTCCGTACAGGTCACACATCTAGAAGCTTCCGCCCATAGAACACCCGGCGAGGTCCCGGGTCCATACAGGGCACACATCTAGAAGCTTCCTCCCATAGAACACCCGGCAGGTGGCTCCGTATAGGTCACACATCTAGAAGCTTCTGCCCATAGATCACCCGGGGAGGTCCGGCTCCTACAGGTCACACATCTAGAAGCTTCCGCCCATAGAACACCTGGCGAGGTCCGGCTCCGTACAGGTCCACACATCTAGAAGCTTCCGCCCATAGAACACCCGGGCGAGGTCCGGCTCCGTACAGGTCACACATCTAGAAGCTTCCGCCCCTGAAAAACCCGGCGAGGTCCGGCTCCGTACAGGGCACACATCTAGAAGCTTCCGCCCATAGAACACCCGGCGAGGTCCGGCTCCGTACAGGTCACACATCATTCTAGAAGCTTCCGCCCATAGAACACCCGGCGAGGTCCGGCTCCGTACAGGTCACACATCTAGAAGCTTCCGCCCATAGAACACCCGGCGAGGTCCGGCTCCGTAAGGTCACACATCTAAAGCTTCCTCCCATGAACACCCGGCGAGGTCGGCTCTGTACAGGTCACACATCTAGGGAACTTCCGCCCATAGAACACCTGGCGAGGTCCGGCTACATACCGGTCAACCATCTAGAAGCTTCTGCCCATAGAACACCTGGCGAGGTCCGGCTCCATACAGGTCACACTCCCAGAAGCTTCTCCCATAGAACACCCCGGCGAGGTCCGGCTCCGCACAAGTCACAAACCCCCATCTAGAAGCTTCCGCCCCTGAAACACCTAGGGGGGTCCGGCTCCTTAAAAGGTCACACATCTAGAAACTTCCGCCCATAGAACACCCGGCGAGGTCCGGCTCCGTACAGGTCACACATCTAGAAGCTTCCGCCCATAGAACCACCGGCGAGGTCCGGCTCCGTACAGGGCACTCATCTAAAGCTTCCGCCCTAGAACACCCGGCGAGGTCCGGCTCCCTACAGGTCACACATCTAGAAGCTTCCGCCCATAGAACTCCCCGGCAGGTCCGGGTCTGTACAGGTCAACATCATTCTAGAAGCTTCCGCCCAATAGAACACCTGGCGAGGTCCGGCTCCGTACAGGTCACCCCATTTTAGAAGCTTCCGCCATGAACACCCGCAGGTCCGGCTCCGTACAGGTCACACATCTAGAAGCTTCCGCCCATAGAACACCCAGCGAGGTCCGGCTCGTACAGGTCCACACATCTGAAGCTTCCGCCCATAGAACACCCGCGAGGTCCGGCTCCCCTACAGGTCACACACTTAGAAGCTTCCCGCCCATAGAAAACCTGGCGGGTCCGGCTCTGTAACAGGTCACACATCTAGAAGCTTCCGCCCATAGAACAACCCGGGGAGGTCCGGCTCCGTACAGGTTTACACATCTAGAAGCTTCCGCCCATAGAACACCCAGCGAGGTCCGGCTCCGTACAGGTCACACATCTGAAGCTTCCGCCCATAGAAACACCTGGCAGGTCCGGCTCTGTACCGGTCACACATCATTCTAGAAGCTTCCGCCCATAGAACAGCCGGCCGCTATCAGCCTGACCCCATGGTTGCTTCATGTCTTTGGACAGGAGGAGAAGGAGCAGGGCCGGGAGCGGGACTTCATCAGCCTGGGGCTGCGGGACGGACGCCTCGTCTTCAGGTGAGTGAGGCCGATGCTTGTGCAGGGTGGGCGGCGGCGGCGGCGCCTCCGGGGGCTTCACCTTCTCTCTTCCCTCCACAGTTACCAGCTGGGCAGCGGCGAGGCCAACATCGTCACCGAGGATCCCATCAATGACGGCGAGTGGCACAAGATCACGGCCATCCGGTGAGAGTCCTGGTCCCCACGGCCGCGCCAGGGCCACAGGGGGCATCTTTACAACCTCAGACGGATGCCAGATGTGAGCCCGTCCTGTAGCTGTGAACCCAGGGAAGTGACCCGGGAGGGGGTGGAGGAGAGAGTAGATGTGCATACACATAAGTGACCCAGGGAGGGGGGGATAGCTGTGCATACACATAAGTGACCCGGGAGGGGGGGGGATAGCTGTGCATACACATAAGTGACCCGGGAGGGGGGGATAGCTGTGCATACACATAAGTGACCCGGGGAGGGGGGGGATAGTGTGCATACAATAAGTGACCCCGGGGAGGGGGGGGATGCTGTGATACACAGTGACCGGGAGGGGGGGTAGCTGTGCATACCAAGTGCCAGGGGGGGGGGGGGTAGCTGTGTTTTCCATAAGTGACCCGGGGAGCGGGGGGTAGCTGGCATACACAGAAGTGACTCGGGTGGGGGGGGGAGCTGTGCTAACCCTAAGGACTCGGGGAGCGGGGGGGGCTGCTTTCACATAAGTGACCGGGGGGGGGGGGGGGATGCTGTGCATACACATAAGTGACCGGGGAGGGGGGGGTAGCTGATGCATAACATAAGTGACTCGGGGAGGGGGGGGGTAGCTGGCATAACATAAGTGACTCGGGGAGGGGGGGGATAGCTGTTTCATACACATAAGTGACCCGGGGAGGGGGGGGGATAGCTGTGCATAAACATAAGTGACCCAGGGAGGGGGGGGGGATAGCTGTGCATACACATAAGTGACTCGGGGAGGGGGGGGGGGGGATAGCTGTGCATACACATAAGTGACTCGGGGAGCGGGGGGATAGCTGTGCATACACATAAGTGACTCGGGGAGCGGGGGGATAGCTGTGCATACACATAAGTGACTCGGGGAGCGGGGGGATAGCTGTGCATACACATAAGTGACTCGGGGAGCGGGGGGATAGCTGTGCATACACATAAGTGACTCGGGGAGCGGGGGGGCGGTAGCTGTGCTAAACATAAGTGCCGGGTGGGGGGGGGATAGCTGTGCTACACATAAGGACCCGGGGGGGGGGCGGGGGGGATAGTGTGCATCACTAAGTGACCCGGGGGGAGGGGGGGGATAGCTGTGATCACTAAGTGACCGGGGGGGGGGGGGGGATAGCTGTGCATAACATAAGTGACCCGGGGCGGGGGGATGCTGTGCATACCCTAAAGGGTGGGGAGGGGGGGATAGCTGTTTTAACATAAGTGACCCCGGGGGCGGGGGATAGTGTGCATAAA
Organism: Phyllomedusa bahiana; assembly: GCA_025379985.1. NCBI lineage: Eukaryota > Metazoa > Chordata > Amphibia > Anura > Hylidae > Phyllomedusa > Phyllomedusa bahiana. Next base: position 69,206 of record JAODAL010013082.1, read on the forward strand.
CATAAGTGACTCGGGGGCGGGGGGGGGATAGCTGTGCATACACATAAGAGACTCGGGGAGCGGGGGGGGATAGCTGTGCATACACATAAGTGACGCGGGGAGCGGGGGGGATAGCTGTGCATACACATAATTCACCCCGGGAGCGGGGGGGGAAGCTGTGATAACTAAAATGATGGGGAGGGGGGGGTTTATGTGCATAACATAAGTGACTCGGGGCGGGGGGATGCTGTGCATAACATAAGGATGGGGAGCGGGGGGATAGTTGCTACTAAGTGATCGGGGAGGGGGGGGGTAGCTGTGCATAACTAAGTGTGGGGGGAGCGGGGGGTGGTTTTGTAACATAGTGACTCGGAGAGGGGGGGGATAGTTGCAAAAAACATAAGTGATCGGGGGCGGGGGGATAGTGTGATACACTAAGTGATCGGGAGGGGGGGATGGTGATCACAAAAGTGATCGGGGGCGGGGGGATAGTGTGCATAACATAAGTGACGCGGGGGGGGGGGGATAGCGTGCTACCATAAGTGCCCAGGGGGGGGGGGGGGAAAGTGTGCTAAATAAGGGGACCTGGGAGGGGGGGGGTGCTGTGCGTACAATAAGTGATCGGGGGGGGGGATAGCTGTGATAACATAAGTGATCGGGGAGGGGGGGGGAGAGTCATATTTGCCAATTTTGAAAATGAAAAAGTGGGAGAAAAATGTGGGCGGGGTAGCGCGGCAAAATTTGGGGGCCCCACCCCCTTTTTGGTATGCCCCCCCCCTTCAAAAAAGCCGAACCCACTCCCCCTAATGATAGGTTTTGGGAAAAAAGCCAGGTAGTCCCCTTTTCCCGGTGTCCCCCCCCTAACCAGGTAGTGCCCTTAAGGGGTAGATGCCCCCTTGTACCCAAGTAGATCCCCCCTTGTAGCAGGTGGCCAAAAATTTACCCAGGTAGATCCCCCCCTTTGTTAGCAGGTGGTGCCCCCCATTGTTAGCCAGGTAGGGCCCCCCATTGCTGCCAGGTAGGTGCCCCATTGTCTCCCCAGGTAGGTGCCCCATTGTCAGCCAGGAGGTCCCCCCATCTGTTTGCCAGGGGGTTTCCCCCCACTGTTGCCAGGTAGTGCCCCCTTGTTGCCGGTAGTTTGTCCCTTGTTGCAGGTAGGTGCCCCTTGTTGCGGGTAGTGCCCCCTCTTTGCAGGTGTGCCCCTCTGTTCCCAGGTAGTGTCCCCTGTTAGGTAGATCCCCCCTTGTTGCCAGGAGTGCCCCCTTTTTGCCAGGTAGTCCCCCTCTGTTGCCAAGGTAGTTGCCCCCTTTTGCCAGGTTAGTTCCCCTCTTGTTAGCCAGGTAGACCCCCCTAAAGTAATAAAAAATTAAATATAAAATCCATTCCCTTACCAGGCCCTGCAGCGTGGCCCGACCCCCCGATCTTTCAGCGGCGCAGGGGGAAGTGGAGCAGCCGAGTCATCCCTGCAGCCGCGCGTCATTCCCCTGGCCCGGTTGCTGTATGTACGGCGCAAACACCCGGGCCGTAATAAGGGAGGAGGGAGCGATCCCTCTGCCTCCTCCCCCCACAGTGAGGAAAGGGGCGGGTGGCGGCCCCCTGCACCCGCCTGTAGGAGCGGGGGGGGCCCCCGGCGCAAGAGTGCGCACAGCGCTACTCTTGCGCCGCGGGAATTTAAAAAGGGCCCCCCCCGGGCCGCAGGCGGCGGGAGGAAGCAACTCCCCGGGAGGCGGGAGGGGGGGCTCCAAATGCGGGACCCCCCGCAAAAAAGGGAGAGTTGGATGTATGGGATGCTGTGTAACTAAGTGAACCCGGGGGGGGGGGAGACTTTTATAAAATAAGGGGCTCGGGGAGGGGGGGGAGGCTTTGCATAAATAAGTGCTCGGGGGGCGGGGGGATAGCTGGCATACACATAAGTGAACCCGGGGGGGGGGGGGGAGAGCTTTGCATACACTTAGGATCGGGGGGGGGGGATAGTGTGCATCAATAAGTGACCCCGGGAGGGGGGGGGGGTGCGTGATACACATAAGTGACCGGGATTGGGGGGATAGCTGTGCAAACCCTAAGTGCCGGGGGGGTGGGGGTAGCGTGATACACATAAGTGATGGGAGGTGGGGGGAAGCGTGCATAAAAATAAGTTCACGGGATTGGGGGGGGGGCTGTGCATAAAATAAGTGATCGGAGAGGGGGGATAGTGTGCATCCTAGTGATCGGGGAGGGGGGGGATAGTGTGCATAAAAAAAAGGACCGGGGGAGGGGGGGGGGGGGGGTTGCTGGCAACAAATTAAGTGACACGGGTTGGGGGGATAGCGGCATCACATAAGTGACCCAGGGAGGGGGGGGATGCGTGCATAACATAAGTGACCCCAGGGAGGGGGGGATAGCGTGCATACACTAAGTGACCCGGGGGGGGGGGGGGGGGGTTTTGGGGGGGGGAGCTGGCTACAATAAGTGACCGGGAGGGGGGATAGCTGTAACACCATAAGTGTTTCGGGGAGGTGGGGGATGCCGGGGTTAAACCCTAAAGTGCCCCGGGAGGGGGGGGGTAGCGTGAATACAAAAATTAAGGCCCGGCGGGGGGGGGGGGGGGGGAGCTGTGCATAACATAAGTGATGGGGGGGGCGGGGGGATGTGTGATCCTAAGTGCTCGGGGGAGGGGGGGGGGGGGGGGGGATAGCTGTTGCATACCAAAAAAGGGGAGGGGGGGGGGGGGGGGGGGGGGGGGGTTTAGTGGTTCAAAATAAAGTGACCCGGGGGGAGGGGGGGGGGGGGGGGGGGTTTGTGTGATTTCACATAAGGGGCTGGGGGGGGGGGGGATAGCTTGGGATAACAAAAAGTGACTGGGGGGGGGGATAGTGTGAACACATAAGTGACCGGGGGGGGGGGGGTAGCTGTGCTACACTAAGTGACCCCGGGGGAGGGGGGGGGGGGGGATGTGTGCTCACATTTAAGGACCAAAGGGGGGGGGGGGGGGGGGGTAGCTGTGCATACAATAAGTGAGGGGAGGGGGGGATAGTGTGCATACACATAAGTGACCAGGGGGGCGGGGGGGGGGTACTGTGCATCAATAAATGACTGGGGGCGCCCCGGGGGGGGGGGGGGGTAGTGGTACACATAAGTGATCGGGGAGCGGGGGGATGCTGTGTCACATAAGTGACTGGGGAGCGGGGGGGTGTGTGATACCTAAGTGACTCGGGGGAGGGGGTAGCTGTGTACAAAGTGATGGGGGGAAAAGGGGGGAAATGTGATACAATAAGTGATAGGGGGGGGGGGATAGCTGGGCTACACTAAGTGATCGGGGAAAGGGGGGGGGTGTGTGCATACCAAAAGTGACTGGAGGTGGGGGATAGCGTGCATACCTAAGTGACTCGGAGGCGGGGGGGGTGTGTGCTACAAATAAGTGCTGGGGGCGGGGGGGTAAAATGTGCTAACATAAGTGACTCGGAGGGGGGGGATAGTGTGATACCCAAAAAGGATGGGGGAGGGGGGGGGGTAGCTGTGATACACATAAGTGATGGAGAGCGGGGGGATGCGGCATACACATAAGAGATCGGGGAGGGGGGGAAGTGTGCATTTTCACTAAGTGACCCAGGGAAACGGGGGGATAGCTGTGCATACAAAAAGTGATCGGGGGGGGGGGGGGATAGTGTGCATAACAAAAGTGACTCGGGGAGCGGGGGGGGGGAAAAGTTGATACAATAAGTGACCCCGGGAGGGGGGGGGGGGGGGGGTAGGTGATAAAATAAGTGACCCGGGGGGGGGGAAGGTGAATACAAAGTGATCGGGGAGCGGGGGGCGTGTTACATAAGTGACCCAGGGAGGGGGGGGGGGGGGGGGGGGGGGGCTGTGCATAAAATAAATGCCGGGGGGGGGGGGGGGATAGTGTGCATACACATAAGGAGTCGGGGGGGGGGGGGATAGCGTGATAAATAAATGATGGGTGGGGGGGGGGATAGCTGTGCATACATAAGTGATCGGGGGGAGGGGGGGGGGATAGTGGGATACAATAAGTGATCGGGGGGGGGGGGGGGGATGCTGTGAACAATAAGTGACCGGGAGGGGGGGGGGGGATAGCTGTGCTAACTAAGGGACCCGGGAGGGGGGGGGGGGGTAGTGTGAACATAAGTGAATCGGGGAGCGGGGGGGGTGCTGTGCTACACATAATGACGCGGGGGAGGGGGGGATACTGGCATCAATAAGTGACTCGGGGAGGGGGGGGTTAAATGTGCATTTCACATAAGTGACTCGGGGAAGCGGGGGGGGGTAGTGTGCTACACATAAGAGACCCGGGGGGGGGGGGGATGCTGTGTACACATAAGTGATGGAGAGGGGGGGGTAGCTTGCTTACATAAGTGACTCGGAGACGGGGGGGATAGGTGATTACAATAAGAGATCGGGGAGCGGGGGGATGCTGTGATACAATAAGTGCTCGGAGAGGGGGGGGTTTTGTGATAACATAAATGACTCGGGGAGGGGGGGGGGATAGCTGGCCTACACTAAGTGGGGGGGAGGGGGGGGGGTGCTGTGCATAAATAAGTGACTCGGGGGGGGGCGGGGGGATTGGGTGTGCTACACATAAGGACCCAGGGGGGGGGGTAGGTGATACACATAAGTGATCGGGGAGCGGGGGGGGTTTGCTGTGCCCTACAAATTTAAATGACCCGGGAGGGGGGGGATAGCTGTGCATACACATAAGTGACTCGGGAGGGGGGGGATAGGTGCTAACATAAGTGTCGGGGGCGGGGGGGGGGTGTGTGCACCATAAGTGACTCGGGGGGGGGGGAGGGGATAGTGTGCATACACATAAGTGACCGGGGGGGGTGGATGCTGTGCATACACATAAAATGATCGGGGGGGGCGGGGGGATGCTGTGTTACAAAGTGATCGGGGGGGGGGGGGGGTAGTGTGCTACAAAAAAGTGGGGGAGCGGGGGGGATAGCTGTGCATACACATGTGATCGGGGGGGGGGGATAGCGTGCTACCATAAGTGATGGGGAGGGGGGGGGGGTAGTGTGCATCACATAAGTGTGGGGAGGGGGGGATAGCTGTGCTACAATAAGGGGAATCGGGGGCGGGGGGGGGGTTTGCTGTGCATACACATAAGGACCGGGGAGGGGGGGGGTAGCTGTGCAACCAAAAAAGTGACTGGGGGGGGGGGGGGGGGGTAGCTGTGCATACACATAAGTGACCCGGGGGAGGGGGGGGATAGCTGTGCATACACATAAGTGACACGGGAGGGGGGGGGGATAGCTGTGCATACACATAAGTGACTCGGGAGGAGGGGGGATAGCTGTGCATACACATAAGTGACTCGGGGAGCGGGGGGATAGCTGTGCATACACATAAGTGACTCGGGGAGGGGGGGGGATAGCTGTGCATACACATAAGTGACTCGGGGAGCGGGGGGATAGCTGTGCATACACATAAGTGACCAGAGGGGGGGCGGGAGTGGCCACTAAGGCCCAGGAGGGGGGGATAGCTGTGCATACACATAAGTGACACCGGGAGAGGCGGGGGGGGTAGCTGTGCATACACATAAGTGACCCGGGAGGGGGGGGGATAGCTGTGCATACACATAAGTGACTCGGGGAAGCGGGGGGGATGCTGTGCATACACATAAGTGACCGGGACGGGGGGATATGGCATACAAAGTGACGGGAGCGGGGGGATAGCTGTGCATACACATAAGTGACTCGGGGAAGGGGGGGTAGGTGTATAGGAGGGATGGGGGGGGATAGCTGTGCATACACTAAGTGACTCGGGGGGGCGGAGGGGATAGCTGTGCATACACATAAGTGACCCGGAGCGGGGGGGATGTGTGCAAACATAAGTGACCCGGGAGGTGGGGGGTAGCTGTGCATACACATAAGTGCCTCGGTGAGCGGGGGTATAGCTGTGCATACACATAAGTGACCCGGGAGCGGGGGGATAGCTGTGCATACACATAAGTGACCCAGGGAGCGGGAGGATAGCTGTGCATACACATAAGTGACTCGGGAGGGGGAGGATAGCTGTGCATACAATAAGTGATCGGGAGAGCGGGGGGATAGCTGTGCATACACATAAGTGACTCGGGGAGCGGGGGGGATAGCTGTGCATACACATAAGTGACTCGGAGAGCGGGGGGGATAGCTGTGCATACACATAAGTGAACCGGGAGGGGGGGGATATCTGTGCATACACATAAGTGACCCGGGGAGCGGGGGGGATAGCTGTGCATACACATAAGTGACTCGGAGAGCGGGGGGATAGCTGTGCATACACATAAGTGACCCAGGGAGGGGGGGGGGGATAGCTGTGCATACACATAAGTGACTCGGGAGGGGGAGGATAGCTGTGCATACACATAAGTGACCCGGGAGCAGGGGGATAGCTGTGCATACACATAAGTGACCCGGGAGCAGGGGGATAGCTGTGCATACACATAAGTGACCCGGGAAGGGGGGGGGATAGCTGTGCATACACATAAGTGACTCGGGGAGCGGGGGGATAGCTGTGCATACACATAAGTGACTCGGAGGTGGGGGATAGCTGTGCATACACATAAGTGACACGGGATTGGGGGATACTGTGCATACACAAAGTGACCAGGTGAGGGGGGGGGGATAGCTGTGCATACACATAAGTGACATGGGATTGGGGGGATAGCTGTGGACACACAGAAGTGACTCGGGGAGTGGGTGGGTAGCTGTGGATACACAGAAGTGACCACAAGAGTGGGGGGGGGGGAGGGTAGCTGTGGACGCACAGAAGTGACCTGGGGGGGGGGGGGGACGCTGACAGATGTCACAATACAGACACATCTGAGGCTGCAGCACCTGGGGGGGGCGGAGCCCTATCAATCGTGTCCTTCTCTTCTCAGGGAGGGGAAATCGGGCGCCATTCACATTGATGGAGAGGAAGTGATTTCTGGAAGCTCACCCGGCAAGAATATAATGGTGGACACGAAGGGCAAGGTCTATCTGGGTGAGTTCATTGACCTCGGACCCCTGCAGAGCCGACTCCTGTCATTCCCTAAGGGCATGACCCCTACGAGGACAGCGGGAGGGCCAGCACCATAAGTTCACCACCATGTGAGAAGTGCACGAGGTAAAGGGATGAGCGTGTGGTGGGCACGTGATAAAGTGCACCAAGGTGCCAGCTATGACCACCATCCTGCCGCTAGATACCCGCAGCTACCACCCGGCCTCCCTGTAGTTGGTGGCAAAGCCTTCCTGTGCTCAGGTGCCAGTGAAGAGATTCTCACTTGTATCGTGCCTTGAGGCCCCCCCGTGGCTCCTTCCTGGCCACTCCGTGGCTCCTTTCTGGCCTCCCTGTAGTTGCATCGGCCGGCCACTCCGTGGCTCCTTTCTGGCCTCCCTGTAGTTGCATCGGCCGGCCACTCCGTGGCTCCTTCCTGGCCACCCTGTGGCTCCTCGCTGGCCACCCGTGGCTCCTTCTGGCCACCCTGTGGCTCCCTGAGTTGCATCGGCCGGCCACCCCGTGGCTCCTCTGGCCTCCCTGTAGTTGCATCGGCCGGCCACTCCGTGGCTCCTTCTGGCCCCCTGTGGTCATCCTGTCCACCCGTGGCTGCGTCCTGGCCACCCTGTGGCCTCCCTGTAGTTGCATCGGCCGGCCACCCCGTGGCTCCTTCCTGGCCACCCCGTGGCTCCCTCCTGGCCACCCCGTGGCTCCTTCCTGGCCACCCTGTGGCTTCCCTGTAGTTGCATCGGCCGGCCACTCCGTGGCTCCTTCCTGGCCACCTCGTGGCTCCCTCCTGGCCACCCTGTGGCTTCCCTGTAGTTGCATCGGCCGGCCACCCCGTGGCTCCTTCCTGGCCACCCCGTGGTTTCCCTCCTGGCCACCCCGTGGCTCCTTCCTGGCCACCCTGGGGTTTCCCCTGTAGTTGCATCGGCCGGCCACCCCGGGCCCCTTTCCCGGGGCCACCCGTGGCCCCCTCCTCCACCCGTGGCCCCTTCCTGGCCCCCCGTGGTTTTCCCCTGGCCCCCTGGGGCCCCCCTTTAACCCCCGGGGCTCCCCCGGCCCTCCCCGGGGCCCCTCCTTCCCCGGCCCCCCGTTTGGGGGCAGACCCTTTCGGGTTTGCTGACCAAACCCCGCGCGTCTCCACGTTTCCTGACCTCTCTCTCGTTCCAGGCGGAGCCCCTGATGTGAAGCTGATGACGGGAGGAAGGTTCTCCACGGGTTTTACGGGTCCCATCAAAAACGGGTACTTCCCCAAGGCCAAAAAAAAAAAAACCAAACCAGAAATTCCCCCGGCCCAGGGCCCTGAAGCACCACGCGGAGACGGCGCACAACACCCGCGACTGCCCCTCCTAGGTGGGGACGAGCAAGAGACTATTGAAAAACACAACAGACAGTGTCAAAATGGGGGGTTCAAAATAACAATTTTGTTTTCGCGGGCCCCAAAACCCCCGGGTTTGGGGGCAAACAAAAGTTTTTTGGATTGCGCATTTCTCTATTACCTACACGGAATCTCTTCTTTTTAATTATTTTTTAATGTTTTTCAGTTTTTCCATGTGTTTTTTGCTGGTAAAGGGAAAGGGTTTTCTATGTTTTAAAACCGGGATATATGTTTTTTAAAAAGAATCCCTAACCAAAAAAACAACTAACCCAAGCCGCTGTGTGAGGTGCCCTCTCGGGCCCTGCCCCCGCCTCCGGGCCCTCCCCGATCCCAAACTGCCCCCTAAAAGAGGGGGGGGGTTTCCTGTGAAAAACCCCAAACCCCTTTAAACCCCTCCCAAACCATGGGGGAGCCCCTTTTTTTTTCCCCATCACGGGCCATTGTTTGAAAATTTAGCGCTGAGGTTTCCGCATCTACAGGGGGCCGTTTATCCCCTCCCCGGGGCGCAGCTTCTCCCCGGGGTTTTGTTTTTCCCCAAATTGTTATTTAGGGCAGTTTTTGAATTCGAGGGGGGCGGGGGACGCTGGGCTCCCTCATCATTCCTCCGCTATTCCTGGGGTTGTTACGGGAACGTCCCCCGGTGATGGCACCCCCGTCCTCCTGGGGGGACCCTCCCCCGGGCTCCCTTCCGGGCGGGGGTGGGGGGTAGATGTTTCCGGCAGGAAGGGGCGGGTACCAGTCCTGTACGAGCTGTGGAAGATCATGTACAATGTTATGGGGGGACCCTGCTTACTGAATGGATGCGCTGAGGGTCTTCAGAACCAGAGAAAATAAAAAAAAAAAAAACTACTGAAGTCTCTGGAAAGTTCTGGAGTTTGTGTCACGTCTAAGGCGGGCAGAGAGTTTTAGAATTTCGGAATTATAGGGGCCCCCCGCTTTTTGTCTATGTAAAGAAGAGGTCTTTTTAAAAAGACCCACACAGCACTCTGAGCCCACCCCCATGGGAAAAATCCCCCCCAAAAACCACCCCCAAATCCCCACCCATTAAAGAAGCAAAAACACCCCGCCCCAACCCTAAACCATAGCAAGCCCCATTAAAGCCCAAAACCCCAGGCCCCACCCATGGGAAACACAGCCCCCGTCCCCCACCATAGAGACCATAGCAAGCCCCATAGAGAGCACAACACCCAGTCCCCACCATAGAGACCATAGCAAGCCCCATAGAGAGCACTGCACCCAGTCCCCCAAAATAAGAAAAACCCAAAAAGCAAACCCCATTAAAAGAGAGCACAAAACCCCGTCCCCACCCCATAAAAATGAGCCCCCCCAAACAAAAACCCGAACCCCCCAAAAAAACAACCCAAAAGGCCCCCCCCCCATCCCACCCCCTAAAAGGAGACCATTGGCCCAAAACCCCATAGAGAGCACAACACCCAGTCCCCACCCCTAAAAAGGACCATAAAACAAAAGCCCCATTTGAGAGCAAAAGCCCCAGTTTCCCCAAAATAAAGACCGGTAAGCCCCAAAAGAGGGACAACACCCAAATCCCCAAATGAGGGCCATAGCAAGCCCCATAGAGAGCACTGCACCCAGTCCCCAACATAGAGACCAAAATGGGCCCCCCAAACCCCCATAAAAAGAGCCCCAAAAAAACACCAGTCCCCACCCATAGAGAGCACAGCACCCAGTCCCCACCATAGAGACCATAAACAAACCCATAGAGAAACACAACCACCCCCTTCCCCCCCAAAAGAGACCCTAGGGAAACCCCATAGAGATCACAACACCCAGTCCCCCCCATCAAGACCATAGCAACCCCCATAAAGCACAACCCCCAGTACCACCCAAAGAGACTATAGCAATCCCCATTGAGAGCATAGAACCCTTCATAGAAAGCACAGCACCCCCCAACCTTCGCCACAAAGAGCACAACACCACTATTACCTGAGACCACCAACAGATCTCCAGACCCTATGAGTAAGCCTCCGGAAATAGCCTATCAGGCAGGGGAAAGCTCGCTGGTTTAAAAAAACCCGGGAAACCAAGGAACTTCCACCGCCGGGGCCAAAGGGGGCCCACCATTGCCCCCGGAAAAAAAAACGGGGGGCCACCCAAAGGAAAAAAGGACAACAAGGCAGATGCACTCCCTCGTAACCCGAAACCCGGATGGGGCCCCTCGGCAGGGGTGCTCGGGGCCCCTAACCCCCAAAACCCGGACTAGCACTTGGGGGCAGGAAGGGGGGTGGGCTGTATCCCGAACCAGGGGGGTTAAACACCGTCAGGCAGGCGTGCTCGCCGTAACCCGAAACCAGGACTAGCACTGTCAGGAAGGTGTGCTCACTGTATCCCGACACCAGGACTAGCACCGTCAGGCCGGGGTGCTCCCCTAACCCCAAACCCCGGATAGCATTTTAGGAAGTTGTCACCAAACCCAGGGGAATAGCCCCCTAGTGCACTTCGGCCAAGAAAGGACTCATTTGGGAATTTTCCGACCCCCAAACCCGGACAAAACAGTCAGGGGCTTTTCGGGCCCTAACCCGAAAACCCGGACTAGCCCCTTGGGCAGGAAGGTTTTGGCCCCTTTATCCCCGGGCACCAGGGCTAGCACCCTCAGGGAGGGTGCTCCCCTTTAACCCCAACCAGGACTTTGCAAAAATCAGGAAGGTGTGCTCGCTGTATCCCAAAACCCCGGCTAGCAAATTGGCGGGCCGCCCCCATCTCCCCCCCCCAAAGGGTAGCATTTTCAGGAAGGTGTGCTCACCATAGCCTGACACGAGCCACTAGGACTAGCACTATCAGGCAGAATTTCCACTTTTGTTTCCCGGGCACCCGGAAATAGCACGTCAGGAAAAGGGGTGCCCCGCCTAACCCGAACCAGGACTAGCACGTCCGGAAGGTGTGTCAAAAAGTTCCCAAACCAGGGCAAACATTCCCGGGAAGGGTTCCACCATACCCGCCACCAGGAAAAAGCACAAAAAGGCGGGGGCGGCCCCACCAAAACCCGCCCCCCCCGGGCAAACATATCAGGGGGCACCTCACCAATCCCGAACCAAACACAAGGCGGCCGCTCCCCAAAAACCCCAAAAGGACAGCACACAGGCGGGGCCGCTCACCATACCCCCCAAAAAAACCAGGGGCCCCCCAATAACAGGCGTGTAAAAGGGGGGCCACAACCCCAAAAAAAACCCCCGAACCATTTCCCCCCAAAGGGAACATACAGGGGCACGCCCCCCTATCCCGCCACCAGGACTAGCACTATTAGGCAGGCGCGCTCACCATATCCAATCACCAGCAGTACAAGCAGAGGAAAAGTCCATAAACAAACACTGGCCTAGAGGACATACCCCCGGCCTCTCGGGGTTCTTAATCGTACACATACAGCTCGGGGCAGAACCTGTCGTCCTGTTACTTCATAACTAACCAATAAACCAGATTTTGGAACCTGGAGTCTTTGAGTCACTGAGTTACACATTGTTTAAAATAATAGAAACAAATGTAAAAGTTTTTTAATTAGAAATTCTTATTTTTTTTACATATAATGAAAATGGAGCTAATAAATATTGGTCAGAGCGGGGTGAGCGCCTCCGACAGGGGCAGGTAAAATGGACCCAGGTCTTTTTACCCCAAACCCCCCCAATCGGGCGGGGGCCTCACCCGGCAACCGAGGAGGCCGTGTCCTGAGGGGTCACTTTACTCAGCCCAATCTTGTCCTTCAAGACGCAGCTGCGGGTGCAGAGGTGACAAGAGGCGCAGAAGGAGTTACAGCAGGGAACAAACCCAACGCCGACTCCCAATGAACCACCCGGGACCACACCCCAGAACAGCGCGCCACGCCGCCCCACGAAGCCCAGGTGAAAGAGGAAGGAAGGAGGCGGCCGATCTCCGCTCTGAAAGACAGACAGGTGACCAACATGGCGGCACTAGGCACCTAAAGACAGTCCGCTGACCCCAGGACCACAGAGGGGGCAGGGAATCTCGCAGACGCTCCGGGATTCACTATTTTTAGGCACAGACATTGGGTGCTCGTCCATCAATGGCAAAACCCTCAAACCTGAGCCCCTGGGAGGAACAGGGGTGAGGAGACCCCCGAATCACAGGAGACGGCGGATACCAGGTCACCGCTCTGGTGGAGACTGTATGAGCCGGGCTGCACAGCGCGGCCAAGATCCCATGCCCCGGCAAAAGGGGCCCAACAAAAGTAAGAGACCGCGCCACCCCCGAGCCCCCTGCCGCAGTAGGGTGGACCCAGAAGCTGCCCGCAGACATAGCCCCGACAGGGGAAATACCCCCCCCCATCACGGATAACTCCCCTCCCCCCGGACACGCAAATAACCCCCCCCCCCCCGGATCCGCAATAAACCCCTCCCCCCCCGTCACGAAATACCTCCCCTCCCCCCGGGTCACGCAGAAAACCCCCCCCCAGACACGCAAATACCCCCCCCCCCCCGGACACCAGATTACCCCCCCCCTCCCCCATCACCCAGATATAAAACCCCCCCCCCCCCCGCACAATACCCCCCCCCCCCCCCCGGATCACGCAGATATACCCCTCCCCCCGGGCAGGGAGAATACCCCCCCCCCCCCCCAAACCGCAGATAAACCCCCCCCCCCGGATCAGGAGATATACCCCCCTCCCCCCCCGGGAAAACAGATATACCCCCTCCCCCCGGGTCACCCGATTACCCCCCCCCCCCCGGATCACGCAGATATACCCCCCCCTCCCCCCGGATCACGCAGATATACCCCCCCCCAGATCACGCAGATATACCCCTCCCCCCCCCGGACGCCAGAAAAAACCCCCCCCCCCAATCAGCGAATTCCCCCCCCCCCCCGGGTCACCCAGATATACCCTCCCCTCCACCGGATTCATGCAGATAAAACCCCCTCCCCCCCGGATCACGCAGATATACCCCCCCCCCCCCCAGATCACGCAGATATACCCCTCCCCCCGGATCACGCAGATATACCCCTCCCCCCCGGATCACGCAGATATACCCCTCCCCCCAGATCACGCAGATATACCCCTCCCCCCAGATCACGCAGATATACCCCTCCCCCCGGATCACGCAGATATACCCCTCCCCCCTGATCACGCAGATATACCCCTCCCCCCGGATCACGCAGATATACCCCTCCCCCCGGATCACGCAGATATACCCCTCCCCCCGGATCACGCAGATATACCTCCCCTCCCCCCGGATCACGCAGATATACCTCCCCTCCCCCCGGATCACGCAGATATACCCCTCCCCCCGGATCACGCAGATATACCCCTCCCCCCAGATCACGCAGATATACCTCCCCTCCCCCCGGATCACGCAGATATACCCCTCCCCAGATTACGCAGATATACCTCCCCTCCCCCGGATCATGCAGATATACCCCTCCCCCGGATCAGCAATATACCCCCCGGATCACGCAGATATACCCCTCCCCCCAGATCACGCAGATATACCCCTCCCCCCAGATCACGCAGATATACCCCTCCCCCCGGATCACGCAGATATACCTCCCCTCCCCCCGGATCACGCAGATATACCTCCCCTCCCCCCCGGATCACGCAGATATACCCCTCCCCCCAGATTACGCAGATATACCTCCCCGGATCACGCAGATATACCTCCCCTCCCCCCAGATCACGCAGATATACCTCCCCTCCCCCCGGATCATGCAGATATACCTCTCCTCCCCCCAGATCAGGCAGATATCCCCTCCCCCCCCCGGATCCCGCAGATATACCCCCCTACCCCGGATCACGCAGATATACCCCTCCCCCTGATAGCAGATTACTCCCCCCCGGATCACGCAGATATACCTCCCCTCCCCCCCGGATCACGCAGATATACCCCCCCCCCCCCGGATCATGCAGATATAACCCACCCCCCCTGGATCATGCAGATATACCTCCCCTCCCCCCCCGGATCACGCAGATATACCCCCCCCCGGATCACGCAGATATACCTCCCCTCCCCCCCGGGGATATACCCCCCCAGATTACGCAGATATACCCCCCCCCAGATCACGCAGATATACCCCTCCCCCCGGATCACGCAGATATACCCCACCCCCACACCCGTATACCCCCTCCCCCGGATCATGCGATAAACCTCTCCCCCCGGATCAGCAGATATACCCTCCCCTCCCCCGATTGCAGATAACCCCCCCCGGATCACGCAGATATACCTCCCCTCCCCCCGGATCACGCAGATATACCCCTCCCCCCAGATCATGCAGATATACCCCCCCCCCCCCCTCCCCCCCAGATCACGCAGATATACCCCCCCCCACCCCCCCCGGATCACGCAGATATACCCCCTCCCCCCAGATTACGCAGATATACCTCCCCTCCCCCCGGATCACGCAGATATACCCCTCCCCCTGGATCAGCGATACCCCCCCCCGATCACGAATATTTACTCCCCTCCCCCCGGATCACGCAGATATACCCCCCCCCCCCCCGGATCACGCAGATATACCCCCCCCCCCCCGGTTTCGCAGATATACCTCCCTTCACGCAGATATACCCCTCCCCCCCTGATCAAGCAGATATACCCCTCCCCCCCGGATCACGCAGATATACCTCCCCTCCCCCCGGATCACGCAGATATACCTCCCCTCCCCCCAGATCACGCAGATATACCTCCCCTCACCCCGGATCACGAAGATATACCTCCCCTCCCCCCGGATCACGCAGATATACCCCTCCCCCCGGATCACGCAGATATACCTCCCCTCCCCCATCTTCGAAAACCCCCCCCCGCCCCCCGGTCACGCAGATGTTTTGGTGCCCGCTTACAGACATGGTAGTGATTGGGATCTGCCAACACTGCGGGGTCAGCTTGAAAAGTCAGTTTCTACCAGACATGTACATCACAGAATACAAGGTACCTGGGTTTGGGCCGTGAGGTGGGATTATATTTGGGACAAGCAGGTTCCCCTCATTCCCACAGGTGAGGTTGGTGGCCGCCAGGTCCGGGCCAGCAGCTGCGCTGGGGCTTATGGCGTCTGCGGGGGTCCCCGGTCCAATGATACCTGCAAGACAAAGAGGCGACCTGTAAAATATCCGAGCCCAGGACCCCTGGTAAAATATGAAACGGATCCCGGGGCGAGCACCTGAAACCACAACTCTATGGAGAAGGGGCCACTGGTTCTGAAGTCATGGGCCCGACACAGCCGGCCGCGGGGTCTGTCACTAGGGTGGTCATTCCCATAAAAAGCGCGCCATTACACCAACGGGAGTAGGCTCCCAGCTCAGACCCCGCCGGGAAGAAGCCACATTATAGGGGGACGCTCGGTTATTATGTCGTCTCTGGGACCCTGCGGACCCTTCCGGCTTCTAGGACAAGAGGGACCTCCACCCCAGACAGGGCCCCCTGAACTGTAAGTGACGGCCCACCCTACCATGCGGTCCCCATAGTGGGTCGGTCATACAGACTCTCTACACATGCAGGGCACTCACCTTGGCCACCAGGCCTCGTGTTCACGGAGACCCCCACGCAGTTGGCCGGGGGGCCGCTGGCCTGATCGCTGCCGTCTCCACATTTTCCCACGTTCTCTCTAAACACACGGGCTGGCGGGATGCATTTCCCATTTGGCGGGGGAAAGGGGCTCCGACCCAGGCCGACGTTTTTAAAAGCCGGGGAACGAGCGGATATATTTAACGGATATGAGTGCATTAAATATATATAAAATGTTAACATGAGTAGTACATGGGCGGGGCTTATGGAGCTGCTTATAATTTATACAATGTATAACAGGGGTGTAGTACATGGGGGGGCTTATGGAGCTGCTTATACATTTTTATACAATTAAAACATGGTTTTGTACAGGGGGCGGGGCTTATGGAGCTGCTTATACATAAAATTACATTGTATAACAGGGTGTATTTCATGGGCGGGGTTTTTGAGCTGCCTAAAATATTTATACATTGAAAATAAATGGTGTGGAACATGGCGGGGCTTATGGGCTGTATATACAATTTTAATACATTGTAAAAACATGGTGTAGTAATGGGGGGGGCTTATGGGCTGCTTTACTATATATACAATGTAAAAACATTTGTAGTCTGGGCGGGCTTATGGAGTGCTATATACATATATAAAATGAAAACATGGTGTGGAACATGGGCGGGGCATGGAGCTGCTATATACATGAGATATACATTGTATACAGGGTGTAGTACATGAGCCGGGCTTATGGAGTGCAATATACTATATAATCAATCGGTAAATGATGTAGTACATGGGCGGGGCTTATGGAGCTCTTAATCATATATATACTTGTATAACATGGTGTGAACATGAGCGAGTCTTATGGAGCAGCTATATACCTCTATATACATTGTATAAACATGGTGTGCACATGAGCGGGGCTTATGGATGCCATATACATACTATATACATTGTATAACATGGTTGTAGTACATGGGCGGGCTTGAAGAGCTGCTATATACATATAATACATGTATAAATGAGTAGGTACATGGGCGGGGCTTATGGAGCTGCTATTACTATATATAACAATTATAACATGAGTAGTACGATGGGCGGCTGGGGCTTATGGCGCTGCTTACATATATATCACAATGTAAACAGAGTGTATGTACATGATGGCTTATGGAGTGCTATGTACAAATATATAACATTGTATAACAGGGGTTGAGTACATGAGGGCTATGAGCTGCTATATCTATATATATACATTGTATAACCATGGGTGTATACATGGCCGCGGGGTCTTATGGAGCTGCTATATCAAATATCAATGTGTAACATGATGTAGTCATGGGCGGGGCTTATGGAAGCTGCTATAACATATATATACATGATAAGCATGGATGTAGTCCATTGAGCGGGGCTTATGAGCTGCTATAGTACATTATTTCATAGTATAACATGGCATGTGAACATGAGCGGGGCTTTGGAGCTGCTATATCCCCACTTATATACATATGTATAACAGGTGTAGAACATGAGGGGCTTATGGAGCTGCATATACATTATATACATGGTATAACATGGTTAGTACATGGGCGGGCTGTATGGAGCTGCCTATACATTAGTACATTGTTAAACAGGGTGAGTACGATGACGGCTTATGGAGCTGCTAAATACATTATAGTTACATTGTTAGTAACAGGGTGTAGTACATGAGCGGGGCTTATAGAGCTGCTATATACATATATATACAATGTGTAACATGATGTAGTACATGGGCGGGGCTTATGGAGCTGCTATATACATATATATACAATGTATAACATGGTGTAGTACATGGGCGGGGCTTATGGAGCTGCTATATACATATATATACATTGTATAACAGGGTGTCGTTCATGAGCGGGGCTTATCGAGCTGCTATATACATATATATACATTGTATAACATGGTGTGAAACATGAGCGGGGCTTATGGAGCTGCTATATACATATATATACATTGTATAACATGGTGTAGTACATGGGCGGGGCTTATGGAGCTGCTATATACATATATATACATTGTATAACAGGGTGTAGTACATGAGCGGGGCTTATGGAGCTGCTATATACATATATATACAATGTGTAACATGGTGTGGAACATGGGCGGGGCTTATGAAACTACTATATACATACATCTATATACATTGCATTACATCCCAGAACACCTTATACCAAAGATGGTCATGGTCGTCGGACTTAAGGAAGACTATACTAATTGGTTATAAACCCCTCCTCAATCCCGCAGAGGGGCAGAGTTAGTAACTGATTGCACCCGAGTCCATCTTCTTGTAAGATCCTCTATAAAGTCTGGGTCTCAGGGCAGAAAGCAGATTCCCCGGACACTGAAACTTCTCCCGTTTGTTTTGACACTTCTGTCTCAAGTGCATTATACTAATTATAACACCAAAGTGAACCCTTACCAGATGATTTCAGTCTGACCAAAATGACTACTCCAGCAGTGTCTACAGCTAGCCACGTATTCTCTGCGTCTCACAGAGTCAATGAATACTCTACCCCGAATACTCCCCGTACTCGGCCTCCGATCCTCATATAGCAGAGATACAACAAAGTATAGAGAGGGAAGGAGACCCACCATTGCTGCCGCCCTGACCGGTCCTCCAGCGCCAGCACTTACCTATTCGAAAGGAGGTGAAATCTCCCACAAAGTCGACTCGGGGCTGCTGGCCGCGGGTGACCAGGCGCAGCGTGAGATAGTTTCCTGTGGACAGGACGGGTCTGGGGATGGTTTTGCCACAAAGCGGGAAGCCCAGTGGTTCTGACTGAAGGTCTCTCCCATCGTAGAACTGGACGTATGAGCCGGCATTGCAGGGGTCATTGTGGGCTCCCGGGGGTCGCGTGGTGTCCTGGGAGGATGAGGTTCGGGCGCTGCTGCCGTTCACCCTCGGCACAGGCGTCTGGATGTTGGACATACGCAGGAGGCTGTACACCAGGAAGAAGCGGAACTGGAACTGGACCTTGTCCTTCAGTGCGGCCGCCTGCATGGTCAAGCGACAGTCGGTGCCCATGGACACAAAGTAATACTTCCTGGAGTCGCTGTGGGAGGCGACGATCATCCCATCTCCTCGGACGGTCTGGCCACAGAAGTCCACCATGCTGACTGCAGAGACCACAAGGGACACGGTTAGTCAGGACAAGGGGAACCGCTCCGGCGGCAACGTCGACTCCCTCCCATTACATCCGCTCTGAGCCCCCGGCACCGGCGCTCAACCTCCCTCACAGCCTAATGCACCCCAAGCCCGAGAAACACCAAACCTGCCCAGAACGCGGCGAATGTCCCCCAGGATTGTCAGTAGAAGGGGCACGGTCAGCGACAGATTCCAGCGGTCCTCCGATATCCAGCTCATATTTCTAGTGCACGGCAAGGAAGCAGGTACGCCACCGCTGCTGTCAGTGCCACTTCCCACCCGCCAGTGGCCACTATAACCAGTACAGGAGGCCCCTGAGCACTCAGCCGGCCTGCTGGGAGAATTTACAGCCTCCAGCCTTTTATTGGCTCGGTCTCCAGGCAGCGGTGGGAATCTCTCCCCCGAACTGTGAGAAGAATGGCCGGAGTCTGGCAATAATGAGATCCCACGTCTGACTGTACAAAGGAAACCATGAGCCGGACACGTGAAGGGGGAGCGACCGCAGGGACAGGCACCCCAACGATGGACGCCGGACACGTGAAGGGGGAGCGACCGCAGGGACAGGCACCCCAACGATGGACGCGGACACGTGAAGGGGGAGCGACCGCAGGGACAGGCACCCCAACAATGGACGCGGACACGGGAAGGGGGAGCGACCGCAGGGACAGGCACCCCAACAATGGATGCCGGACCCGGGAAGGGGGAGCGACCGCCGGGACAGGCACCCCAACGATGGACGCCGGACACGTGAAGGGGGAGCGACCGCAGGGACAGGCACCCCAACGATGGTCGCGGACACGTGAAGGGGGAGCGACCGCAGGGACAGGCACCCCAACAATGGATGCCGGACACGTGAAGGGGGAGCGACCGCAGGGACAGGCACCCCAACGATGGACGCCGAACACGTGAAGGGGGAGCGACCGCAGGACAGGCACCCCAAACGATGGACGCCGGACACGTGAAGGGGGAGCGACCGCAGGGACAGGCACCCCAACGATGGACGCCGGACACGTGAAGGGGGAGCGACCGCAGGGACAGGCACCCCAACGATGGACGCCGGACACGTGAAGGGGGAGCGACCGCAGGACAGGCACCCAACGATGGACGCCGGACACGTGAAGGGGGAGCGACCGTCAGGGACAGGCACCCAACAATGGACGCCGGACACGTGAAGGGGAGCGACCGCAGGGACAGGCACCCCAACGATGGATGACAGACACGTGAAGGGGGAGCGACCGCAGGGACAGGCACCCCAACGATGGAGGACAGACACGTGAAGGGGGAGCGACCGCAGGGACAGGCACCCCAACGATGGACGCCGGACACGTGAAGGGGGAGCGACCGCAGGGACCGAGCACCCAACGATGGACGCCGGACACGTGAAGGGGGAGCGACCGCAGGGACAGGCACCACAACGATGGACGCCGGACACGTGAAGGGGGAGCGACCGCAGGGACAGGCACCCAACGATGGACGCGGACACGTTGAAGGGGGAGCGACCGCCGGGACAGGCACCCCAACGATGGACGCCGGACACGTGAAGGGGGAGCGACCGCAGGGACAGGCACCCCAACGATGGACGCGGAAACCGTGAAGGGGAGCGACCGCAGGGACAGGCACCCCAACAATGGATGCCGGACACGTGAAGGGGGAGGCGACCGCAGGGACAGGCAACCCCAACGATGGACGCGGACACGTTAAGGGGGAGCGACCGCAGGGACAGGCACCCCAACGATGGACCGCGGACACGTGAAGGGGGAGCGACCGCAGGGACAGCACCCCAACGATGGACGCCGGACACGTGAAGGGGGAGCGACCGCAGGGACAGGCACCCCAACGATGGACGCCGGACACGTGAAGGGGAGCGACCGCAGGGACCGGCACCCCAACGATGGACGCCGGACACGTGAAGGGGGAGCGACCGCAGGGACAGGCACCCCAAACGATGGACGCCGGACACGTGAAGGGGGAGCGACCGCAGGGACAGGCACCCAACGATGGACGCCGGACACGTGAAGGGGAGCGACCGCAGGGACAGGCACCCAACGATGGACGCCGGACACTGTGAAGGGGGAGCGACCGCAGGGACAGGCACCCCAACGATGGACGCCGGACACGTGAAGGGGGAGCGACCGCAGGGACAGGCACCCCAACGATGGACGCCGGACACGTGAAGGGGGAGCGACCGCAGGGACAGGCACCCCAACGATGGACGCCGGACACGTGAAGGGGGAGCGACCGCAGGGACAGGCACCCCAACGATGGACGCCGGACACGTGAAGGGGGAGCGACCGCAGGGGACAGGCACCCAAAGATGGACGCGGACACGTGAAGGGGAGCGACCGCAGGGACAGGCACCCCAACGATGGACGCGGACACGTGAAAGGGGGAGCCACCGCAGGGACACGCCCCCCAACGCTTGACGCCGGACACGTGCAGGGGGAGCGACCGCAGGGACAGGCACCCCAACGATGGACGCCGGACACGTGAAGGGGGAGCGACCGCAGGGACAGGCACCCCAACGATGGACGCGGACACGGGAAGGGGGAGCGACCGCAGGGACAGGCACCACAACGATGGACGCCGGAAAAGGGAAGGGGGAGCGACCGCAGGGACAGGCACCCCAACGATGGACGCGGACACGTGAAGGGGGAGCGACCGCAGGGACAGGCACCCCAACCATGGATGCCGGACACGTGAAGGGGGAGCGACGCAGGACAGGCACCCCAACGATGGAGCCGAACACGTGAAGGGGAGCGACCGCAGGGACAGGCACCCCAACGATGGACGCCGGACACGTGAAGGGGGAGCGTCCGCAGGGACAGGCACCCCAACGATGGACGCCGGACACGTGAAGGGGGAGCGACCGCAGGGACAGGCACCTCAACGATGGACGCCGGACACGTAAGGGGAGCGACCGCAGGGACAGGCACCCCAACGATGGACGCCGGACACGTGAAGGGGGAGCGACCGCAGGGACAGGCACCCCAACGATGGACGCGGACACGTGAAGGGGGAGTGACCGCAGGGATAGGCACCCCAACGATGGACGCCGGACACGAGGGGGAGCGACCGCAGGGACAGGCACCCCAACGATGGACGCCGGACACGTGAAGGGGAGCGACCGCAGGGACGGCACCCCAACGATGGACGCGTGACACGTGAAGGGGAGCGACCGCAGGGACAGGCACCCCAACGATGGACGCCGGACACGTGAAGGGGGAGCGACCGCAGGGACAGGCACCCCACGATGGACGCCGGACACGTGAAGGGGCAGCGACCGCAGGGACAAGCACCTCAACGATGGGACGCAGACACGTAAAGGGGGAGCGACCGCAGGACAGGCACCCCAACGATGGACGCGGACACGTGAAGGGGAGCGACCGCAGGGACAGGCACCCCAACGATGGACGCCGGACACGTGAAGGGGAGCGACCGCAGGGACAGGCACCCCAACGATGGACGCCGGACACGTGAAGGGGGAGCGACCGCAGGGACAGGCACCCCAACGATGGACGCCGACACGTGAAGGGGGAGCGACCGCAGGGACAGGCACCCCAACGATGGACGCCGGACACGTGAAGGGGGAGCGACCGCAGGGACAGGCACCCCAAAGATGGACGCCGGACACGTGAAGGGGAGCGACCGCAGGGACAGGCACCCCAACGATGGACGCCGGACACGTGAAGGGGGAGCCGCCCCCGGGACCGGCACCCCAACGATGGACGCCGGACACGTGAAGGGGGGAGCGACCGCAGGGACAGGCACCCCAACGATGGACGCCGGACACGTGAAGGGGGAGATACCACAGGGACAGGCACCCAAACGATGGACGCCGGACACGTGAAGGGGGAGCGACCGCAGGGACAGGCACCCCAACGATGGACGCGGACACGTGAAGGGGGAGCGACCGCAGGGACAGGCACCCCAACAATGGACGCGGACACGTGAAGGGGGCGCGACCCAGGGACAGGCACCCCAACGATGGACGCCCGGCCGTGAAGGGGAGCGACCGCAGGGAACAGGGACCCAAACGATGGACACCCGGGCACGTGAAAAGGGGGGGGCGACCGCAGGGAAAAAGCACCCCAAAGAGGGGCCGGACACGTGAAGGGGGGGGCGACCGCAGGGGCAGGGCACCCAAACTGGACGCCGGAAGGGGAAGGGGGGGGCGACCGCAGGGACAGGGACCCCAACGATGGACGCGGACAGTGAAGGGGAGCGACCCCCAGGGACGGCACCCCAAAAATGGACCGGGGGGGAGTGGGAAAGGGGGGGCGACCGAGGGGAAGGCACCCCCCCAATGGATGCCCGGGCACGTGAAGGGGGGAGCGACCGCAGGGACAGGCACCCCAAAGTGGACGCCGAACATTTTAAGGGGGAGCGACCGCAGGGACAGGCCCCCAACGATGGGGACACGGGGGAAGGGGAGCGACCCCAGGGACAGGCACCCCAACGATGGACACCCACACGTGAAAGGGGGAGCGACCGCAGG